>JAOEHY010035787.1:70929-97118 GCA_025447955.1 Psilopsiagon aurifrons
AGTGAGGTCTCACGAGAGCAGAGTAGAGGGGCAGGATCACCTCCCTTGACCTGCTGGTCACGCTCCTTTTGATGCAGTCCAGGATACGGTTGCCTTTCTGGGCTGCAAGCACACACTGTCGGCTCATGTTCATTTTCTCAACGACCAACACCCCAAGTTGTTCTCCACAGGGCTGCTCTGAATCTCTTCTCTGCCCAACCTGCAGCTGTGCCTGGGATTGCTCTGACCCAGTCCCCTGTTCTTGGGCTAAATTTGTTCATAAAGGCCTAAGGTTTATGGTGGGGTGGCTCAATTTTTACAAACATATGCAAACTTGCCATGCAGAAGGACCTTGACACGCTTGTGAGGTGGGCTGATGCCAACCTTATGAGGTTTAACCATGGCAAGTGCAAGGTCCCACACCTGGGTTGGAGTGTTGCAGCAAATGCCAAGGTGAAGATAATGCAGTGTTTCAAAGGGGCCTTACGTGTTTATTCACTGACTCTTCCTCCAGCCCCCACATGAAGAATCATGGTCAGAAACATATAATGTATGTTCAGAAATGTTTGGCATGCCACATCATAGTGCTAATTAAATACAGATTGCGTAAAAGAACAGTTATTTACATATTTAAATCTCATTCTTCTACAGGCCCTGCAATTCCTGTTGGGGTGGATGTGCAAGTTGAAAGCTTGGACAGTATTTCTGAGGTTGACATGGTACGTAATCCTCTTTTAAGTCTCAATTATTTCTAGTCATGAAAAGTCCCTCGCACTTGAAATCTGTGGGTGTCATACTATTGGTTGGATGGAAGTAAAGGCAGTATTTGGCTGATTCAGAGAGGGTGATAGTCAGAACCAAACACTGGAAAACACGAGGTGACCAAAGGATTATCTCTGTATCTTCAGGAAAGGATCATAAGTATGACAGAAAAAGAGACCTTAACTGGGAGAATAATCAGTGCTATGAAGGATCTGTCACAACCAAAAATATGAACAGCTGCCTCAGAAGGTTTGAAGGTACATGGTGAAGTTCACACGAGCCATGCTTACTGCGAGAATTTTCTTCCTTAGGCAACCATAGAGTCCATTTGTTTAAGATGCAGAGTTCTGGGATGGGAGGCACAATGGAAAATGAAGTTGGCAACATAAATGAGGAGGAGCTGCTCCTTCTTCGTCGCTGGGAGTAATCTCACCAGGGTGTGTGAGAGCCTGAACTGCCTCTGCCACAGTGGAATTTGGTGTGTGGGAATAGTCTTTCAGTCACCGATGATGCTGTTCAGGAAATTTGTACCACGTTCAATTATGATTTAATATCTTTATTTCTTTATTAAATAAAAAGGAGGAAGAAACATATGAAGACCTAAAGGAAGAGCTTTGGAATTATAGTTTTTACTGTGGTCAACATCTTGATTAAAACAAGGAAGCCTGCCTGCCTGGGTATTGAAAGAGAGGATGTTGGGGGATGCATGCAAAGTAGTGCCCAGGCACCTGTGTATGCTCATTTGCTGTGCCTTCAGCAGGAACTGCCATTATCTCTGTTATAAAGCTTGCTTCCTAAGGGATGTCTGGCTGATGCCACATCAGTTCCTGTCCCGCTGTGCTCTGATGATGGAGCTGCCCGGAGGCATTTCAGCTGCCTGTCTGTCCTGGTTTTGGCTGGGATAGATTTAATTTTCTTCCTAGTAGCTGGGGCAGTGCTGTGTTTCAGCTTTAGTCTGAGAACAATGCTGATAACACACCGATGTTTTAGTTGTCGCTCAGTAATGCTTACTCTGATCAAGGGCTTTTCAGTCTCATGTTCTGCCAGTGAGAAGGGGCACAGGAAGCCAGGAGGAAGCAGAGACAGCACACCTCATCCAAAATAACCAAAGGGGTATTCCGTACCATAGCACATCATGCCCAGTATATAAACTGGGGAGAGTTGCCTGGAAGGGGCTGACTGTTGCTCAAGTCAGGCTGGATACTGGGTACTGGTTGGTGGGTGAGTGGGGAGCAATTGTATTGTGCATCACTCATCTTTCTGGGGTTTTATTCCCCTCTTTCTTTTTCTCCTTTTGTTACTAGGATTATATTTGACTTGCTTCTGCCATGGTCAGAGGGGGAGGTGTCTGGCCTGCTCTGCTCCTTGCAGGGCAGCGAGCTGAGGGCTGACAATAGAAACTTCTTTGACAAACCCGTGAAAACCTATTGACAACACAGTGCTGTTGCCAGGCAGCCCTTTGAAATGGAGAGTCAGCTTAACCGAAGGTTTGCCACTGACAAAACAAAATCAGGTGGTGGTTTCAGAAAGAAGTTGTTGTGTGTTTAGGAAGAGATCCCAGCCTGTGGGATTGATGCCTGCCTGGACTTGGCAGATGTGGCTCCCATAACCACTTGTTTAATTGGGACTATAAAGAAAGCAAGTGTATTTGACCTCTCAGCATGAGAGAGTAGACTCAGCTCTGAAAGCAAGCAGCTGCCAGGTTGGGATCAACTAACAGATGTTTTCCTTTGTGTGACTGGAGCTCCTGCCCCCTCAATGAGCTAAAAAGGAGATTTATTTATACACTTGTATCATAGGAAAAACAGTTCCCTCATTTAGATGCTCTTTGCAACAATTTAGTTCCTTCAGGGATAAATTGCATAGTGCTTAGCCTGACCATTAAGCTAATTTTGACCATGCTTTTGATATCATAATCCTTCAAGATAATTTTGCCAGGACTGAAGAATTGTTTCTGCAGGGTGTTGCGGCTGAGATGGCCAAAAACCAGACACACATTTCTTCTGTGACTCAGTAGAAAGTTCTCTTTTTACTCTTACAAACTCTTTCTTATATACAGTTTCTAGCATTCATGCATCTTTTAGCCATTGGTTACATCAGTTAGCAGCAGCACATTATTGGATGACCCTTTACTGCATTACTAAGGTCTGTTATCTTGCCAAGCTCTTGTTCTGCAGTCAGTGACCCCCTTTGACTTGCTTGCTCCTCCGGATGCTTTCTACTTTCTCATCCAGTTGCCTTTTACTTTCCCATCTGGATACTTTTGGTGCCTCAGTCTTCATGGATAAGCTTTGGTATCTTCAAGGCTGAGTTCTAACTTGATGCCCCCTGTCAGGGAATCCATGGACCTGCTGTAGCCCCCCGCAGTTATTTTGTCAGGAAAATCTATCCCCAAAGACCAGGAAATGAACAGAAGTTTAGAGGGGAGGGATTTCCTCTACCTGGTAGGAGTGAGTTTTCTTTCTGGTGTTTCCTAGATGGAGAGAGAGACACTGATAGACCTCCCTTTGGTTCTCTCCCTTTCTTGTGAAGGATTTCACTATGACTCTGTACTTAAGGCACTACTGGAAGGATGAGCGTCTCTCATTTCCCAGCACCACCAACAAGAGCATGACCTTTGATGGCAGGCTGGTGAAGAAGATCTGGGTCCCTGACGTCTTCTTTGTGCATTCCAAAAGGTCCTTCATCCATGATACCACCACAGACAACATCATGCTGCGTGTGTTCCCTGATGGTCATGTCCTCTACAGCATGAGGTAATGGTGCAGCCCTACTGCTCTAGAGCATCCCCTGGGGCTTCATTGTCACTTCTGCTCCAGCATGGCTTTGGTGATCACCAGGACTGCTACTGCCAGCCCTGCTACTCCTACCGCTGATGCAGAGCCCTGTTTCCAGCATGTCCTGTGCAAAATGCTCCATGAGAACCTGCGAGAAACCATGCTGTGGGCAGTTACAGGATAATCTACTCCCAGGGAAAGCATTCCCCTCAACTGTTTGCAGTCAGAGGAGAGCTTAGCCGAGCAGGAATGCTTGTCCCGGGGTCAGTGTGTGATTAAACTAGAAGCTGATGATATACCAGATGGTGACCTCTATAATTATCCTATTTTGCTTCCTGTTTAGAAACACTTTTTTTTTTTTTTCCTTTTTCTGTCTTTTTTTTTGGCATTTGCATGTTGGTGTAAAGGTTAACATTTACTGAAACTGAAATGACTGTTAAAGACACCCTATACTCTCTAGTTTTCTGGCAGATCTGTGTGCTGGAAGAATCTTGAGGCACATCTGTCATGACCTGAAGGGTTATCTGGCCTGCGGGTGTACATAGATCGTGACTGTGGGCTTGCAGGACTCTGTAGTACACAAGGACATGAAGGCTTAATCCTCTGAATTTCTCTACCTTATCACAGATTACCAAAAATACCACAAAAATCACCACTAGCAAGTAAACTGCCACAAAATCACCACTAGAAATATACCTGTGATTAATAAAGTGTGTGTGTATGTATAGCCCCAGTCTCCAGTGTCAAAGATGTAAGTTAACCACAGCTGACTGCGCAAGAGTTAAGTGGATAATTTGATACATAAATTCCAAGGAGAATGAGAATCTGCATATTATTTGGGCCTGGTGGTGTTTAGGACACTCAGAGCGTGATCCAGCTGACCAAGCATGGGTATTCAGTGGCTCTGAAAACACCCTCAGGTGTCTTGAGGTCTCTTCATGGGGATGGCACTGGGCTGAGGGACATCTCATTTGTGCCTTGGGCTGTCAAGGCCATCTGAACGCTGTATTTTAATTGAGGAATATCTTGTCGATGAGTTGAGTTTCTGTGAGTCCTTGACTAACAAATTATTAATGCCCACAGCTTATGCCACAGTTTAGGTGAGCCCGAGGAAAGAAAATAGCACACTGTAATAAGGCTGGGTTATATGATGCTGAAATGCTACACAACAGGGAGAGGTCATTGCTACATAATTCCTTCTGGAGCATATCCCAAAAAAACTTCTTTAAGATTTATTCATCTGGCAAAATTTTGCTCTAGTTTTATAGTCGAAATGGACAGCGTGTGCTTTTGCGGGGGAGATGAGTGTGCAGGTCAGAGTAGGGTTTGGATCACAATTCCTGGAACAGAAAAAGGTTCTAAAAAGAAGACTTCTTTTTCAGCATCTGCAGTGAATCTAAAAAATGGTCACAGCCGACATATGTCGGGCTCTGAAATGATGACTCACAGCTGATTTGCCTCTACTAAATCCGGAGCTCCACTGCAAATCTATCCACAAGAGCAAGTTGAATGACCCACTGGAAAACTTATGTAAGGTTGTGCACAACTGGACTAACTTACAAACTGGAGCAAATAATGCTGCAGCTCTTTAGCTAAGATGTGAATTTAACAGAGGCAAAAAAAATTCTCACGTTTTAAAAGGCACTTGCACCCATTTTAACCCCTTGCCCCAGGTATACACCCCCCAGATTAAAAGAATTTGCTCAAAGACTGAAAGAAATTGGTTTTGCCTTAATAATATATATACTGGAGATGTTTTGTGGCTTGCAATAAAGATGGTCATGCTCCTCAGGCTTGTGTCATTGTTGGGGTGACTACAGAAGGAACTGAGCAATGGGGGAAATCAGGAAACTTTAGTCAAAGTTGTCATAAAAGAACCTTTGAATGTAAATGGTGATGTTATTTTACGTTGTTGCCTTGTAGGGAAATAGTTGGATATAAAACCCGATGGAAGTATCTGTACTGACATTAGTATTACTTTAATACCCAAGATTGTGCTTTAGCTCCTTGATAGACATTGAAATTACAGCCCCCTTTGGAGTTTCTTTGTATAATACATCTTGCTTGGTCTTGGAGAATTGGTGGGCATTTTCCTGGGGTTTTTATGTTAACATTATACATAATTACTGGCTTTAAAGCTGCAGAATGATTTTTTTTTTTTTTTTTTTTTTTTATTATAACATTTTCCCTTATTGCTCCTCATGGAAACCAACTTTTCTCATTTTCAACTTCTAGGATCACAGTGACAGCAATGTGCAACATGGACTTCAGCCGCTTCCCCTTGGACTCCCAGACGTGCTCTCTGGAGCTGGAAAGCTGTACGTGGTACCTGTGTTTCTAGCTAAATGTGCTCCACGGGTGGCTGCATAAACACAGATGACACACTTCAGTATACAATCTATTTTAGAGCCTGAAAAAGTAGTTCATTAGGGTTACTAACAGGCTTCCTATTGACTGACTGTGTTGTATATCTAGCCCTTATGCTGCAAGGCCGGTGAATTTGCAAGGAAAGCATCTTTCATTAATTTTAGTAGATGACACTTTAAAAAGAAAAGTTCAAAACCCAACAACAGAAATGTTCAACATATACTGGTTCTCCGCAGCTTCCTGATGAGAAATCTGGGGGAGAAGTTTTGCTCTGTTCATTGTTTCTGCTCAGAAGGTGGTGCTTTCAAGTACCACAATGACACTTGAAAGTGAGACAAATGTCACAGTTGATTGTAATGATCATTGCTTTTCCTCTAAACGTCATCATCAATGTGGTTTACGTGTGGTATAATTCTGATACTGCAAACACTGTGACCCTGGCTCAGCTTCTTTGTCAGGGAATTGTTCTGTGAAGAAATTGATGTAAGTGGTGAGTTTTTGTGGCTGTTCTGTAAACTTTCTCCAGGGTGTGGCAAGACCAACATCAAGTTGTTCTGAAGTCCTCCCAGCCATTTCACTGAAATTTTCCTCTACAAACAACCCTCTTGTCCTTTCATTCCACACAGAATCACAGAATGCTTTGGGTTGGAAGGGCCTCAAAGCTCATCCAGTACCAATCCGCCTTGGTCCCCTAGACCAAGTTGCTCAAAGCCCCATCCATCCTGGCCTTGAACACTGCCAGGGATGGGGCAGCCACAGCTTCTCTGGGCAACCTGTGCCAGTGCCTCAGCATCCTCATAGTGAAGAATTTCTTCCTAATATCTGATCTAAATCTAGTCACTTTCAGTTTAAAGCCATTCCTCCTTGTCCTGTCACCACATGGCCTTGTAAATGTCCCTCTCCAGCTTTCTTGTAGGCCCCTTTAGGTACTGAAACCTGCTCTAAGGTCTCCCCGGAGCCTGCTCCTCCCCAAGCTGAACAAGCCCAACTCTCTCAGCCTGTCTCCGTAGGAGAGGTGCTCCAGCTCTCTGACCATCTTCATGGCCCTCCTCTGGACTCACTCCAGCAGGTCCATGTCCTTCTTATTTTGAGGACCCCAGAGCTGAACACAAGAGCGCAAGAGCAGAGGGGGAGAATCACCTCTGTTAACCTGCTGGTTAAACATCTTCTCATAGAATCATAGAATAGTTTGTGTTGGAAAGGACCTTATCATCTAGTTCCAACCCCTGCTGCCATTTGTTGAAGGCATCCAGAGATGGAGTTACTCACCTCAGTGAATCAAATGAAGCCCAGCGTGTGGTTGGATTTCTAGGCTGCAAGAGCACACTGCTGGTCATGTTGAGCTTTTTGTCAACCAACACATCCAAGGCCTTCTCCTCAGGGCTGCTCTGAATCCATTCTCTGTGTTCATGTTTGTTAATTTGGACTAAATCTGTTAACCTTTTTTTCCCCCCTCCAAGCTGAAGTCACATCACATTGTGTTTCTTCTTTCCCTAAGATGCTTACACTGATGAAGATCTGATGCTGTATTGGAAAAATGGAAATGAATCTCTGAAAACTGATGAAAAGATTTCTTTGTCTCAGTTTTTGATACAAAAATTCCACACTACATCAAGACTGGCTTTCTACAGTAGCACAGGTATTGGCATTTTCTGTTTAATGGTATTGCTAAGCCTAATGCTGTATTAACTGCTTCTTAGAGTGCCCTTGGAATTGTATGTCACTGAAATGTAGTCTTCTTGGTCTGGACAGTATGTGTTTTGAAAGATCAGTTTCTCTTTTTACTATCCTTTAGAAATAACAGATGAATAGAAAGATCTTTCCTCTGTGTGCCTACCAGCCAGGCTGATTCTGGCTTTTCTATTGTCTCAAAGGTTGGTACAATCGCCTCTATATAAACTTCACTTTACGCCGACACATCTTCTTCTTCTTGCTCCAAACCTACTTCCCCGCCACCCTCATGGTCATGTTGTCTTGGGTGTCCTTCTGGATCGACCGACGAGCAGTTCCCGCCAGAGTCTCTTTGGGTGAGAACATCTGCAACAAGGCATGACTGCGTGAAAGTCTTTGCATGTGGCAGCTTCGGCAGGAATGGGAGCTGTTCATTTGGATAGTTAGAGATGTTGGGCAAGCCTATGTTCGTATTATCTGATGGTTAATATGACACCAATCTGCCTCTCTGGACATATCTAGACAACTAAAGCCCGTCAGGAGAAAGCTTTGTTGACATCAGGATTGGAGGAAATTCTTTCAGCTGAGCATAAGAAGAGCTGATTTGTTAATCACTGCACGCATAGGTTAGAGAAAGGCAAAAATGTAATAGGAAAGACCTCTGAATGTTAATATGTAAGGCTTCCAATACTCAAAGTGCACATGCAATATTTTAGCCCACAGATTTTTCTCTCTGAGGGAGCTATGCACTGCAGCAAACACATGAGAAGAGGCAATCAGGAGTCTGCTCCACTGGAAGGAATGTGTTCAGTGGATATTATTAAAAATAAATAACTTAGGTCCTGATGCAAGGTGAGCAACAGTAGCAGTGTTTACAGTGCTCACTTCTGAAGTGGCTGATGGTTGATTTTTGGTTCTGTTTTCTATATTTAAGTGGCTTTTTGAACTTGTAAATATTTTTCTATCCATCACAATCCAAAGTACATTCTGTTTTGCAGGATTTTCTCTTTATTTGTCTAAATATATATACACATACCCGTGTGTATGTATATACATCTTCACATATACGTATGTATATAAGCATAAATATATACATATATGTTTATAAACACATACTCATGGACACATCTAGATATATAATCCCATAGTTGTTGTTCAAAACTTGGATTCCCACAGCTTGAACTGCAGACGAATATTCCCAGAGGTAAAAACATAATGCTTTGCTTTTCCATGGTTTCATGCAAAACATTTTATCATTATTGCACTTCCCTTTTAAGATCAGTGATTTAGACCAAATCCTCTTTAGCTGTGATCAAAAAACAGTACTAGGTTGCTTTTTAGCAGTGCCTGTAACACAGTTTGATACAGATAGGAAACAGGAGTCCTTGTCACCACTGGTCTTAGCAGACCTGACCCTAAGTGCTGTGCTAAACCCCAAGATATTAGGGAAGGAGTTGAATGTAGTTCTTAGCAAAATTATGGCTGCTCTGTTGCTCCTCAAAACTAAACCAAATCATTGCACACATAAGTGAAAGCAGTGAAACAGTTCTGCATTGGCAGAACAAATTTGTTTCATATCTAACATATTTTAAAGCATCTGTTCTTCTTGAGACAAAAGTCTTATATACTGCAGCAGTCCATAACATTAATTTCTCTTGATTCTTTCTAGGGATAACCACTGTGCTGACCATGTCCACGATCATCACTGGGGTGAATGCCTCCATGCCTCGTGTTTCCTACATCAAAGCAGTGGACATTTACCTGTGGGTCAGTTTTGTGTTTGTCTTCCTCTCGGTGCTGGAATACGCGGCTGTGAATTACCTGACTACGGTGCAGGAGCGGAAGGAGAGGAAACTGCGGGACAAGGTGAGAAGTGTTTTTGTTCATATCTTTTTTTTCTTACAGTAGACCTGGTCTTTTTACCTGCAAATGGGAAACATTGACACCAGTGTGTATGTAGTTGGATCTTAGGCCACTTCACCTCAAACTGAATTGCTAACATCAGAAAAACCGGAGGTGGTCTCATGAGTCTTCATAGAAACTTCAGAGAAAAGAAGAGTGTGATCTGAACTGTGAAAGGCTGCAATGCAGAACTGTGGGGATGACAACAGAGGAACGTATTCAATCTGATACTTCAGTGCAGCTGCCACAGTTCTATATTTTTAAGCTAAAGGTGTTACTCAGAGCAAATTAATTTCCTCCCTCTACGTTCAGCTCTAGTCTGGAATCTGAATCTGATGGTTGCAATAGTGGAGTTGTTCCCCACCACCAAACACAAACAACTCTCAGCCAAGTTTACACTTGTACTTTTTAATGTGCTGTGGTCAGTCTCATCCTGCATTCTTGGAGTTTTTCAAGACCTGACAAGCAGCCCTGAGCAGCCTGGCTCTCTGTAAGCAGGAGATAGGACTGGAGATCTCCTGAGGTCCTTTCCAGCCTGAATTATCCTACAGATCTGTGAGGCCCACTTCCTTCTAATTAAAAACCATCACCTTCTGAACACTAAAAGTAGGGCTTGGGACCAAATTTTTTATGTCCCCACAGACCCAGAAGATCACCATGTTTTACAGCTTCTTTCTTCCAATTAGGAATACCCCACATTAGTTCAAAGATAACATTAATCACCTACTGTTTTTGACTCCTGGTATCAGGCTTTCATAAATGCCAGTGCAGACATCCACTTTAATATGATTTGGCGTTTCCCTTTCTGAACTACTCTGTTGGCTTTGAAATTACTCTTCCCTTTGCACTTCTTCCTGTGACTTTTGTGGAGTACAGAATAGATAACCTGTCAGCCCAGTACCTTTCCTAGTTGACATCACAGCAAAAAATTTAGTTAAATACACTTTAAAAAGTGATTGGAATAAATTTAAGGCCTCTCCAAGGCCTTCTCAACAACTGTGATTCTGGGAAGATACTTGAACAGGTCCTGGGTAGCTTGATTATCTATTCCCCCCATCCTAGCCCTCATCCAGGGCCCAGCAGTTCTTTGCAACACAAGGTGGAAATGCTCTATGCTAGCAGTTAAGCCAAGTGTGTCTTACTTGCTGCACATGAGCAGTGGTCTCTGGCCTTTTAGCCAGTCCTGCTCAGACTTCCCATGTCCAAAGGAGATGGTGTTTTGGCAGTATTCAGGAAATAACAGAAATCTTCCTGTCTAAGTTTGACTTGCCTGGAATAAACTTGCATTTTTTTTTATAGGCCACCCTCCCTCTCCTTTGTCTTTAACTGTATTGGAGGGAAGAACTGAGAGAGTGTGTCACTCTTCTGCAGAGTTTTCGGGAACGTTTTCCCATATCCAGTGATGTTATTTATATCACAAATCTGCCCTTTATTGAGTCTTGGGCACTGAATTCTGTATTCAGAAAATGCCTTTTTACTGCACAAGGTACAGTAGTCTATCCAGTCTTCAGCATGTGACAATATTAATCCTCAGTGATGGTAGTGGGAACAGAGATAATAAGCAGCATTATTTGAAAGGATTGAAGCAAAATGTAGGTGAATGGTCTTGAAGAAACAAGAGACATATCTCACTGTAAATGTTGATCTTGTCAGCCAATGCTGCTCCCCTGTCAAAGACCCCCAAAATCTTAGTATGAATATGTTAGGCTGCACAGAGAAAAGTTCTATGTATGTCTACATTAAGAAATTAAATGTGCCTAGGACCAAGGAGTATTTAAACTAAAACCTTAGTATCTAAAACTAAACCTTCTTTCCCTCAGTATCAGAGAGGTTGCTGTGAATTGTCTGTGGCAAATAGTCCATGGTTTGTTCTTGTTCCAGATTGTACATGAGAACCTTTTGGTTCCTGGACATTCAGGACAGAGAAAATTCTGCCACTGATAGGATTGTCAGCTGAGTTCCCATGCCCAGGGAGCCTCTTTGGCAGTGCTTAATTTATTAGTGTAGACATTGACTGAAATTGCTGCAGGGTGAAATTATGTAGCACACTTCTGCACGTATGCACCTATGTGAAGATGGGGGTGATTTAAGACTCTGTGGAGGTGGATTTCCAGTACTTTAGGCTCCCTTGCCCATAAGGGTGACTTATCACATGTACATGAAGCCACAGGAACAGTAATTTGACCTAAGGGTTAAGAGGAAATCTGCAGAGTTTCTTTCTCTGTTGGCTCCTACAGCAATGAGCTCATTGCTGTTAACAGCTTTCCCTTCCACCCACCCACCTACCATCTCCTGGACCTGTCATCATTGTCATCATTTGACGATAAAGAGCCTGGTGTAGTTCTTCCCTGTGTTGTTATTGTGGTTCTGGTTTGGTGTTATACGAGGTACACCTGCTTAGTATTAAATATGTCTTAGAACCCAACAGATGTTCAGCTGTTCCCGCAGAGCGCTCCAAGAAATTCCTAGAGTGATGGGTCTGAGAAGTAGAGCAAATAGGCTGCAAACCTGTCATGTTTTCCTGCACACAATCTGCTGATACCAAATCATTTTGTTATGATTAGAACACAGAAACCAATTCTTAAGTTGATTTCCAGGTTTTCAGTAAACTGTGATCTGGGGGTTAAACAATTTGAAGAAAAATCCTTGAGCGCAGAGTTTTCCAGTGCCATTCCAAATACTACATATTCAGGCGTATATACTTTTTAATATCTGTATCTATATATCCAGGATATATATATTTCTGTGTATACATATTCAATTAATTTAGCTGAACTTCAAAACAAGTCCTTGGAAAACCCACACATTGGTGGAGAAGAGAATTGGGGGCAAAGTAAAGTATTTTTTGGTAAGGAAAGCAGCCTCTGGGGGATCAGAGGCAGAAACTCCTATCAGGAAGGAGGTTTTGGAGTCCATTTTCATTGAATACAAATATATAATCCATATTTATGGGACAGAAAACCTGCAGATTTTAATCAGTAGAAGACAGAATTTGCTATTCGAAATTCTGCCTGTATTCATTGAGTTTTTTTAGCTTTCTAGAATGCACGCTGGTGCTGCTGAAGTCAGTGCAAGTTTTGACATAGCTTGCACAGGACAGGAATTTTACATTAGGCTTTTAATTTGGTTCTTCTCTTAAAATCAGACTTACAAAGAAAGCATGTATCTGCAAAACTAGGACTTGGCCCTTTTTTCCCCATAACATGTACTAGGTAAGCCATTTCCATGGATAAACGTACATTTTGTCCTTGAATGTTTACAAACACAAAGACTGCAAAAGAAGGACTCTCAAGCCAGCAAGGCTGAGCAGAGCTAGCTAAAAAAACCTGGCTAGTTTTTCCTTCTGCTAAGGCATTTTCTCATGTGTTGTGAAGGGGCTTGTCCAAGCAGCATAGCTAAACCGTGTCTCTTCCTTTCAGAACACAAGAAAAAAACCCCAAGTGACTTTAATGTTTAAAGAGAAACCTAGAGTATCTCGACTGAAATTTCAAGCTGAACTGTTTACAAGCTGTCTGTTAATAAAAAGTCATCATTTCTGTTGCTAAAGTGTTCTTCCAAAGTTCAGCTATATTTCTTGTTTATGTTCCTAGTTTCCATGTACGTGTGGAATACCTCATGCAAAAACTATGATGCTGGATGGAAACTACAGTGAATCTGATGCCAACAGCCTGGCAGGATATACAAGAAACCAGATGGTCCCAGAGGAAGAAAAACAAGAAAAGATGGTTGTGCACTTAACTATGAGCAATGAATCTAATTCATCAAGGAAGAGAGGCCTGAAGGGCCATGTGGGCTTGCGCATCATCCAGAACACTCATGCAATTGATAAATACTCAAGATTAATATTTCCAGGCACCTATATATTTTTCAATTTGATATATTGGTCTGTCTTTAGCTAAGCATGCTGGCACTGCAGTGACTGAAGCAGAAGGCATTTACAGAACTCTCTTTTGTTAGTTCTTTTTCAGCTTAATCTGGATGAAAAGCCAGGAAACTGATTATTTTATTGCTTCTTTGGAGGGTAAAGGGGAGGACACATCCCACAGCAGGCAACTCCGTGCACAGACATCATGGAGGAACCTGTTGTGCTGGTTGCTTTCCAACCCACACCCCAGCTCCTCTTCGCTTTATGACAAGTGTAATTTCTCGTACTTGAAAATATGTGCTCACCATTCACCCCAAAGGTGCTCTATGTTCTTTTGGGGATGGCCACACTGGTGGTGCCTGCTGTGCAATGGACTATCAGAGACACAGCCAGAGACAGTGCTCACATGGGCTGTCACAGGTTAGACAAATGCAACTTGCAAGGGAAGGTCTGGAGAGTGCATCTCCTATAAGGAGCCTAAATGTGGCCTTTCCTTTTCAAATCTCTGATTTTTTATTTTTCTTTGGCATTGTTTTTTAAAGAAGACCTCCTTTCAGGGGCGAAACTCTGCTTTCTCCAGATAGGATCTCAATCAATACCATTAAGACAGTCTACTGGCCTGGATCATCTGGATGGGTTACACAGTGCAGGTGGTATGTTTGAGTGGTGGTCATGTTTTTTCCAGATTAGAAGTAAGAAGTGATGATGATGCAGGGCAAAGAAGACTGCATACTCATAGAAGACAGCTCCTGGGGTGCATGGGAAATGAAAACAGGGAGGTTTACACAGGTGTTCTCTATATAACTTGAGCACAGCATATGATATGTAACATCTGCCTTCTAAAATGAGACAGGAAGCTGGTGTGTAGCATGTAGTCAGCACAAGGTGAATGGGCAGCCTCTCTGGGACCATGATTTTTCTCTCTCCAGTAGCTGAAAACAGTTTTGAGGGCAGCACTGGTGGCTTTCAAGAGTTTTCCTCATCCCTGTGAGGAAAGTGCATATCCCAATATGCCTCTCCCAATCTGTATATCCCAGTATGCCTCTCCCGATCATTCCACTGTCCTTCTGTTTGCATATTTTAGATCAAGAGAGAGATGTCTGCCAGAACCTCTCTCTGCAGAAATACAGGCATGTCAGAGATTAAATGGCCAAGAATAATACTGTGAGGTCCAAGGTCGATCTGTGAGGTCCAAGGTCGATGTAAGTCCTTTGAAGCTGCTGGAGAGCATTGTAATAATCTTCTGTGCTTGTCATTCCATTTTTCATCCTGTTGTATCTCCCTTTCCTTTGCTGACAACACTGACAGCAAAACCCAAATGTAGAAACGTGTTAGCAACAGAACAACGATGTCCAGGTCTGTGTGCTCCTTGTTTTCAGAAAGCACTGTGACATTTTGGCTGTGATTGATAGAGATTACATTAACCAAAATATTTGGTTATCAAGCTGAAACTCAGAAGGGTGGCAGAGCCTGAAGACCCAGGACTGAGATTAGAAGCTGACTCAATAGTAAGATTAAGTTGTGCATTTGACAGGGATTGGGCCATGAAGATTGAGATAAATCAGAAGAATAAAGGCAAAGCAAACAAAAATAGTAATAAAACCATAACTATTGGCATGTGGGATTTTCTGCTTACCATAGCAGTAATTCTTACGTTCTGAGTCTCAATGGATGCAGAAGACGGTAGAGGGCGTCAGCTCCAGGCTGTCACCGATAACCAGGTTTTCCCTTGTGCCTCAAATATTGCTGCCTAAGTCACACTGATGGTTGCACTGATTTACTGGAAACAAAATTGATGAGAGAAACTGAAATTAACAACTGTGTTGCCTTTAACTGGCCATGATAATAATGGACATGAATGGAGGTCTGTCTGGTTATAAAAGTAAGAAAATACAGACCTGAATACACTGGCAAGAAGAGGAGCCATGAAAGAACAGTATCTGAAAGGAAGCTTTGCCCTGTATCCCAGCCTGCCACTTCTGTCCTTTTGAGCCATCAACAAGGTCAGTACATTTGCCACACATCATTCTTCTTGGACCTGAAACCTGAATACTTCTCACATCAAGAGGTGGAGATCACTATAGTAAAGACACAAAAAAATATTAAAGAAATAGACCACTTCCCTTTCGAGAGGTTAAAGCCTGCACATAACCAGTGTATGTTCTTCAGCATTAGCAGTGCAAAATGAGCCAATGCTGCAGCAGGACAGGGCAGGGAAGAGACCTTCGCTGGGGAAGGCAGCAGTACTGCTCTGCTGGTGTGGAGAATGAGAAACTGGGCTCCTGCACCCCCAGTTTTGCCAGTGTTTCTGCATTACCCATGGCGTGCGCCATTTAACTTCTCAGTGCCTCTTCCCCACCATCTGGAATGTGGGGAGCAATAACGTTTACCTACCTCATGAGGTTCTGAGGGGCTTAACTTGCTTAATTAGCATGTGTGTGGCACAGTCATGATTTCTGAGCAGAACACCCAGTGGGAATGCAACGGTTTTTCTTGTAGTTATCAGTAAGCTCTTCGATGTGTCCTCTGAATCAGTCCAGCTGGAAGAAAGGATGTATCTCCCCCACATTATAATTAAACTAGAAATAAATGTAGCCCAACAGCCAAAAAGCAAGCACTGTCAAAGAATAATGCCTCCTGGCGTACGAAAAAGAGATATCCTAGTGTTTACTTGCAGTTTGGTTTTTTACATCTCCTGTCGCCTTAGAAGTTATGTGGTGACAAAGACAGTCCTTTGCATCCTATCATCTTTTTACTAGTGCTGCCTGTCATTTAAATGCTACCTAATAAACATCTTTTGGAGAGGCTACCTTACTTTATATGCATGTGAGCGTAACTGATAGAGATTGATATTTATTTCTACCAGACACAAAACCACAGCCTATAAAACCATCAAGGAGGGTATTTTTACATTAAAGGGAAAAGAATATTCTCTCTCTCAGGCACCACTTACTGTTCATTAAAACAATAGATGAAAAGTATAGATACAAATAAACCCAAGGCATCTCTTTCAGGCAGCGTATGAATTGTGGTTTTCTGCTTATTAAAAGAAGAGTGGCTAGGCGTGAAGCTAGGACAAATATTTGAAGTATTGTGTTGAGAATGTATTTCCCCTTTCATCTTCCCTGGATTCTGAGAGACTCCATGAGCACTGCCTAACTTCTAGTTGCAAGATCCAACCAGTGTTTTGTGAAATGGTGCCTGAAGCTAGGCTCTGAGCACTGTTTGGTGAATACAGACCAACTCTGTGCAGCTTCAAGCATCTGGACAAACAACCTACTGAAGGACAGGATCTTCAGAAGTGCACAAGGGGTTTGGGAAAAGCTCACCGGTGAATACACCTCTGAATAACCTGGTCCAATTATAAAGAGAGAAAATGTCGTCCCTGCTCATTCTGCATCTGGCTCCACTGTGCTTCTATTTCTAACCAAATCATGTCTTTGAAAGAAATCAACTCTATATAGAGGTATATACATACCTGTATAATATATACACAGGTAGCATGTAACAAAGACACTAGGGCATATACCTGTATTAAATACTGTACATATATGAAATTGTAATGTATTGTACATAAATTACTATTTATTGTGCCCAGAGGACTTGCTATATTGAAGTAAGAAAAAGAAGTCTCTCACTGCTAGCCAAAAGCCAAGGAAGGAAGTATTGGCAAAAATTACGGGTTCTCTCACATTTTCCTTCTTTAAAGGAAGTGTTGAAAAGTTTGCAAGAAAGGCTGATGCTAAACTTGTTGTACAGTGAGTACAATCCACTGTGCCGATGGCTGTAATCAAACCTGGTAATAAAATAACAGATGGAAAGGGTGGAGAAGACTCCATTTCATGGTGTGAACTTTAAAATGGTATTTTAATTCTGTTTGGAGATCTGTTACCTATGAGCTAATGCCCAGGGATAAATGATTTGAATAAACGCCTCATTTGTAATAGATTTGAAATAAAAAGCATCTCAAAAGGTGGAAGAAATGTAGTGGAAGCAGGCAAATGCTTTGAAGTATGCGAGGCTCCTTGGGAAAACTGAGCTGTTAATAACAGCTATAAGCTCCAGAAGCCTTTGAGGAAACTACAGCCCACAACTGAAGAAATTTTAATAATTACATTTAAGGGCACATTTTCAGGAGCCCAAATGGCAGGTGTGTACTTCAATCTCCATTTGACTATAAATGAGAACTTGTTGTATAATTCCTCCTTTGTGCCTTTGAAAAGATTGTCTCCACACGTACCAATGGAAGATAAAAGGGCTCTGAGGTGCCGGCTGCCCAATCTCAGCTATTATCCCTAATGCAGACAATAGGACTCAAGTAAATGTGCACGGGTGAGGTTGATACCCAGACCACTGAATAATGACTATTGTCTATCAAATTTCCACAATGGAGAGATTGCAGCAAGGTACAGTCTAACTAAGTGAGATACTGCCCTGCTGAAATTTAAAGAGCAGAAAAACGTATTTAAAAAACAGCCAGACTTTAGCACTATTCAAATTAAAATGTAATCCAGTCTCACACTAAGCTGATTAATTCTTTCACAAAAAATGACATTTGAAATAATGTATCAGAGTCATTACTTTCCTGGTCAAGAGGAATTACCATTTCAGATGAAGCACAAAGGGTCGAGAGGGACATTGTGCACGATCAGCGGGCAAGGCGCTGCTCTTACTGTCTAGCTCTTGCAGGGCTGGCTGCCAGGCCGAGCAGAGCTGGCTGCAGAGGTGAGGGCTGGAGTACTCCCCTGTCCCAAGACCCTCAGTGCCTGGGCATCACTTCACCATGTAGCACTCCTTGATTTGGAGAAGAAAAAGCTATCCTCTGCTAGAAGTGGTAGCATCCCCACCAGCTGTGGGGTGATGCGGTGCAGTGATACAGGTGGTTTTGCTAGAGGTTTGGGTTCAGTTCTGGCCATGGGTATCATCAGCTGGTCCTTAGTTTCATGTGGGAGCCACATGCCTGTGGCAGCCCAGGGCAAAGAAATACCGGGCAGAGGCCTCTCAACATCAGCACAAGGGGACTTGCACAGCCTCCAGGTGTCCCACCACCTCCCAGCTCATCCTACCAGCATTGGAGAGATGGGGGCTTTATCACCGGCATGTCTCAAAAGGCATCTGCGGCCCTCCCTTTGCAAAGCACCCAGGAAGCAGGACAACCCTGCATGGCCCACTCCTTGGAGCAAGCAGCAAAGGCATTAACAGGTAATTTGGTGCCTGCTTTTTAAGATCTCCTGCCTATGAGCAAATGAATCAGACTTATCTTAGCCAGTTGTCCAAACTGGACTTGTAGGAGTGTCTGGGTGTGGATTTGTGCACTTGCAACCATAGAAATTAGCTTAGGAAAAGTGCTTGGCAACTCAATCCATGCAAAATGCATATAAAAGATGGGGGGGGGAAAAAATAAGAAAGAGATTTTACTACTCTACTTGTCACACAGATTTATAGAAGAAAATTGTGTGTTTAGCTTAGAGGGAATTCAGAGAGGGAAATGAAAGGACAAGTTAATTGTAACGACAGTTTGTATTACTTGAACAAATATATTTTGGGAAATAGGACAGAACATTAGAGCTGTAAAACTCAGTCGCCTCCTGGCTCTTTCCATTTTATCTGGATTTTTATTAAGGTCCAAATTCATTTCAACCATGAAATTTTAAACTTTTCTTATTAAGGCGCATAATGACCACATTTTATAGGTATTGCTACGAGGAGACCTTCAATGCCGACCACAGGCTATAATTGCAGCAGCCTCCAAGTAAAATTACTGCTCTCTTTTAATCTGGAGTTTCAAGAGAGCTGCCGTTACACAAAAGAGGAAAGGCAGAGTTATTTAGCTGTTAGGCAAGGAGACAAGACACTGTCTGGGGAGCTGGATGAGAGAAAGGCCATATCGTTTGCACCAGATAGAAGCCTCAGCATCTAATGCATATTGGTAGGGTTAGATATAGTGCTGAGGAGGACTTTGTAAGACTACGTGGGGAGGAGAGGAAACTCCTGCTTGGACCACACCTGGAGACACTAACCATCTCAGGTGGTCATCACCCTAACCATCATCCCCAGCCATGATGGTGACACATGCAAACTGCCAACCCAGGGAGGGTGACAAAGGACGTTCCTGTGGGGCTTGGCCCCTCCATGAGAACTTTTGTTTGTGGGCTCAGTGTTGGTCTGCCCCAAACAGCTCTGATCTGTCCCCAGGATGGTACACTGAAAGAAATGTTTCTCTTCCTCAGGGGCCGGGATGAGGGCTCTCCATGTGTGTTTTGTCCATGGAGGAGGTTGGTGCCCTGCTCTGCAGATGTGACGCATGTTTGCAGGACTTCTGTGGCTGTACCAAAGGCAGTGTTTTGCCAAGCCTGTATCTTCTCCTCACTTCTCCAGCTTTTCTTCAGTCGTGGTTGTAGTGTTTGTGCTTTCTCTTCCTCAGTCCTCTGGCAGCTGACGTAAACATTACAGCGTGTCGGAATTCTTCCCACGTCTCAGCTGGTGAAAAAAGCCACGGAAACAAATGAGTAACAGCTCCAGTACCAACCACCTTTGTGCTGGTGCTCTGCCAAAGGAAGAAACTGATGAGGCTGTTTTGCAAGTTCGAACTCTGTCCCTAAGATCATTCCCTTACAGTATGAATCTGATAAACTGATGAGTTTAACTGGAAGGAGGTAAAACAGCATGGTACAAATTAAAGAAAGAAGAATCTGTTTGATTTGACAGAGGAGGAATCATCCTCAGAAGGAATTCCAAGGCTTACCCTCACATCACCTACCAAGCAATGTGGTACAGATGTACAGCACACAGCCTTGTGGGTCTGGCCTGGCTGCCTGGTGTGTCCAGGTCCTCAGGAAGACCCATCGGTGCACCCAGGACTGGAGCAGCCACCCAGGGCACAATTGGGATCCCAAGTTTCATTCTTCAGTCTCTCCATCCAGTGCTACTGGGCTGCTATCTAAGACCTTGAAATGCTTCCAGGTACGTCTGTTCCCAGGACAGAGGCTGCCCTAAAGACTCGTGTCTGCTCCTGGTCCCTAGCTCAGCCTGAATGCCCTGATGTTCATCTCTCATGAGCCTCCAGGCTCACCCGCCCAACTGGCTGTCAAGCTCTGCTCAGCACTGTGGTATTAAGCTACCTCAGCGCCATTTCCCAGCTGCCTCCCTGAACCTGGACATGCCTCAACACCTTGGGCACCTTGTTCATATCTCAGCCCAGCCTCCACACTTCCTACTGTCATTAGGGCAGGTAATGGACTTGAAGACTTCACATGCACTTGCTGCCAAGCAGACACACCTCAGCCATCTTCTGGTGTCTACCCTGACCCTTGTTTCTGCTCCCCATGAGGCTGCAAGAGGAGATCAGAAATGCCCAGAAACAAGCTGAGGGCTCCGCAGAAGAGGGAAAGAGGCTGAAAAATGTTTCCCAAGGGATGGGAAGGCTGGAGAGGGTGAAGCTGCTGAGCTCAGTGCCTGGGTGCTTGGGCAGAGTGCTGGTGTGTGCCAGGTATCTGTGAGGTCTCAGTGAGACTCAGGCCAGTTCCACACTGCCACTTGGCTAGCCAAGGAGTGGTAGACCTGAGGCATGTCCCCACCACTGGGACAAAGCCACCATGCTGAGTGCTGCCACAGGCAAAATGGTGTTGTTAAGGAGGCCAGCAGCCAGCTCCTGCACCCAAAGGCAGCATCAACTGCACTTAAAACACTTCTGACAGACACTTGTATAGCCTGCTCTTAGCCCCCACGGCCTCCCTGGGCAGTTTATGCCAGTGGGTAACCAGCCTTTAAATTAGAAAGTGTTTTCTGGTAGCCAGGCTGGATGTCCCTAGCTGTAACATGGGTCTGTTATGCTCTGTGCTACCTGCAGTGGGTATAAGGGAAAGTTTATGCTCCTAAGTTTGTGCAGATATTTGTCAGGTTTCCTCTGCTCTTCACTTGTTTGGACTAGGTGATCTCCACTCTGTCTGCGACCTTCCATGAAGCCACACAGTTTATATACAGAAAAGCCTAGCAGCAGCCTTTCTGCAGCTAAGAGTATGAGCCCTGTTCACCCCCACCATTTCCTTCTGCACAAGAAGTGGCATGGTTTCAGGTTAGAATTTGATTTTTTTCAATGTTTTTCAGTGATTTCATTAAATGTCTCATTATACTGCACAGAGCTGATAACTCATCTGTGAACAACAGCCCCATCTTTTCCATAACACGTGCTCAGCTTACCTGGCAGCCCACAAGTGATTAGTTTTAAACGTTTCCAAACATTCTACCAGGCAGAATAAACCCCTTTCCTGACTTGACCATCAATAAACTCACACATGCCATGAATGCGGACAAGTGCTTTTCCATGCCTTATGCATCACTGCAAACTTTGGTTCCTGACATTGTGACAAATAATGCCCCCAGTAGAATCCAAAGCAGGACTTCCATAAGGATGTGTCTTTCATGAGCTCAGCTTTCCAGTGGGGAAGCTCTGATGAGCTGAGTTGTGTCCTGCAGCCGGGCGGCAGAGAGGCAGGAGGAAGAATGAACCCCTGCCCTCACTCCCTTGCACCAGCACACTTGTGGGCAGACAGGAGGAAAGCTGGTCCCTGTTTGCCTGGGATACAGATAAGTGCATTTTCATATTACATCTGATGTAATAAGACAGCTAAACGACCCTCGTCGGGGGAGGGTAGAATGTTAATAAACAGTTGTTACCAGCAGTTGACAGTTGGTTAGCACAGATTAATTCCTAATGAAGAAAAAACTCTTTATGTAATGCAATGCTTCTGGCTGGGGATCAGGGGTTGCAATCATCCACCCACTGCAAACCTTTAAATCCGGCTTTGTTCCACTGAGGGAAAAATAGTCCACAAAGAAAGTCTGCTATTTTTTAAAGGTTATGATTCAGGCAGCGTCACTCGGATCCTAATTCCAGGAGCCCTGAGCTTGTTTTCTAAAGAGTGCAATCCATTACGCCATAGCCTGGTGATGCAGATGTGGCGGAGGAGGTGGTGTGAGGCAGGAGGGGGCACTGCATGGATCCTGCACCAGGAGATGGCCTCATCCAGCCCCGGGAATGCCAGGGCCCTCACGCGTGGGTAGGGTGATGCCAGCCCCCTGGGCACAGCCATGGGTGGTTGAGGCTGGCTGGTGGGTATCAGGTCATGCTGGGTTGCATGGAATCTCCCTGGGAAGGTATAAGGAGCAGGGTGCAGCTGTATTGGGCTGTGCTTCGATGTGGGGCCAGGGCATTCAGCCCTCCCCTTCCAGCAGCTACAAGGAAACCAGCTGTGGAAAGCAGGATTCAAACCTGGGGCAGCAGGGATTTTGGCAGGGGACTGGGCAGCCGCCCGGATCCCAGCAGACGATGTCAC
This sequence comes from Psilopsiagon aurifrons, assembly GCA_025447955.1. Classification (NCBI taxonomy): domain Eukaryota; kingdom Metazoa; phylum Chordata; class Aves; order Psittaciformes; family Psittacidae; genus Psilopsiagon; species Psilopsiagon aurifrons. Next base: position 93,588 of record JAOEHY010035787.1, read on the forward strand.
GATTGATGCACACACACAGGCTTTCGCCCTTGTAGGCGTCAGGAGGCTTCTGGGACCTTTATTTCCTCTTGCAAGAAAGCAATGCCCTTCACACTCATTTACTTTCTTCTCCCTCCCTTAAGACATTCCTTGAGGAATTTAGGATTTAGGAGCTGGTTCCTGAACTCCTCTGCAGGTGATACCATCTCTTCAGGCTGTGCCAGAGTCACCCTTGCAGGGGGATGTACACGGCACCTTCACCCACCCCAGCAGAGGGTCTGAGATATTTTCCCAAAGCCGTGATGTCAAAACCAAAACTCACTGGAAGGCCAAATCCACTGAAACATCAATAAATAGTGACAATAATTACCAGTTAAGAGGAAAAATCATTATGGTTATCATGTGACCTAAGGGTAAAGATATAATAAAACTGATCCACATATAGGAAAGTGATTTGTACTTGTGAGGACTGTTTTTTTACTGCGTTTATTTTCACCACAATCTGATAGGAATCTTCCTACTGATTTACTGGTGATCTCGCAGGAAAAATTTAGAAGGAATCTTAGTTATGGCTTAAAGCAAGACTCGCTCCATTTTACTTGAGCATTTTATATTTTACAGTATATTGACTTACACAAACTAAATGTATATAAAGTAGGAGAAGCCCTGCAAGCTGTAACATGTGAATGGGAGATGTCACGAGACCCCTCAGATGTTGGGGTTTTCTTCCGTCTCTTTTGCGTTTCACCTTGCTTTTCCACAGTGGTGCCAAGTTGCAGAAAGCAGATTAAATCTGTAAGAAGTGTGAGAACAAAGTAAGTTCTGTGGAGGAAAAAGGACTTCAAACAGGGAGAAAGGCTGGCAGCAGAGACACTGTCATAGGCAGAGACTTCAAAAGAGACGCAGCAGGTAATTAGCTTTGCAACTAATCAGTGCAGCCAGAGCGAGGTTTTCAGGCTGTGTGAGAGGCTGAATGCTGCAAATTTCTATTTAAGTGATTCCTCAGAGTTATTGCCATTCATGTATACTCATGTTAAAGCAACCTGGAAGAGCCTTGTGCTCGTCTCTGGGAGCATGACGTTGTCCCTAAAGGCTTTCCATATCCCTAAGTCCTGGGGATGGAAGAGCAGGGGCACCACTGCTGAAGGATTGCACTGCCAATGCAGCAGCCTGGCCAGCAGCACCCCAAACTGCTCCGTGGCTTAAACTAGCCACTGTGGCAGGTGAGCGAGGTGAAAAGGAACACCATGGAGCTGCTGCCCAGGCTGGTGCTGCCCAGGGACACCTCCAGAAGTCCCCGAGCACCAAAGGGCTGGCTGCTGATGGTACCCGGATGTGCAAATGAGGCTTCCCAGCAGACTGCCATGACAGCAATGGTTACTGATGTGAGCAGAAAAAACTGTCATCACCTCCTCTCTGGGCCTTTTTCACACACTTACTTTTTACCAGTCAGGCCCATGAACAGCTTTATGCTCCTCAGCACAAAGCAAAATCCAACTGCTTTTTACTCATGGGTGGATTTGCATGTGCTGCAGTGGAAATGATAGGCCACATCCATAGCCAACAGAAAATTTTGTGACACCAATAGAAAGCGAGCACTGAGATGAAAACATTTGATTATTGACATCAGAGATGGAACAGCCCCATTAGATCATCTTAATCATCTCTTAAAAATGCTGAATGCTTTTTAATGCTTTGTCTGGGCTATGAAAGAAGTTGCTGTTAAAGAGATGCCAGCCTGGAGATTACTAATGGCTTTTTTGGCTCTGGCGTACTGGACAATGCCTCTAATACTAAATGGAGAGATGAGCTATTGAAGCTGCAGAAGCCATGTGCAAAAAGCATGAGAAACTAATAACAACCATTTGTTAATTAGCTCTGACACTAGAGTAAGACAAAACAAGAACAGACAATGTTCTACAGAAATCCCCGTATGTTCTGGGACTTTGGGGTTTTAAAGAGCCAAGTCTGAAAAAAAAGTTCACCGGCATTTTCTGTCTCAAAACAGACTTTTTAGAAACGTTTGCTTTGTGGTTTTTCTGAGTTTACTTCATGTCCTTGTTCAGTCTTGCTGCTCAAAGAAGGTAGGGAAATGAAGGAAGTGAACAAAAGGAAAATGTCTGAAAAGCTGGCAGAATTACTTTAATGGAGAGGGGAAGATGATTCTGCAGGTTTGGTTTGGTTTGGTTTTCCTCTGTTGTGGCTTTTTTCCTTGTGGTTTATTTTTTTAGTGTTGGAGAAGCAGCATTCTCAGGGCTCAACTCTGGGTGATAGCATGACACCATGCACTGATTGCTGACGGTACTGTGTCTGTTGGGGCCTCACAGGCATGTGGGGCAGTTCTTCCACATCTCCCTGCTCTGCAGAGGGCCCCCAGATATTTCTCAAGCACTCCTTTTTTCCCCTGCCAGAAACACAAAGATCCTGCCTGCAGCACACTGTAGGCAGGGCAAAGCAGGTCCATCCCATAGAGAGTCTCCTCTTGTGCAGGGAAGTCTTCTGTCTCCATGGATGAGTGTAATTGTGTCAGATTTCCACTTTTTGATCATGGAAAGATCAAAACTTTAACTTTCTCTTCCTGTTAAAATAAAACCTTTAATCTGATATTAGAATATTCTCTTTGGCAAGGGCATGTTGTTTTCCCAGACATGTTATGCTTTATATATTCAGCACGAAACTCAGCTGCTGTGGTCCTAGATACCATGGGGTAAATTTCCAGAGCAGATTTCTGCTTTTCCTGGACTGTGTCTGGGCTAACAGCAGCATACTGTGCTGCAAAGCCATAAACTTGCAACTACGCATGCTCACAGTCTGCTTTTTTGGGTCCTTGCCCAGAGCATCTCAAACCCCTGTCTCCCTTTCTATTAGCTATGTTCTCTGAAATAATTACTTTTTTTTCCTTTAAGGATAAACCATTCAAATGCTATTAGTATCAAGCCTCTGATAACAAATTCACTCTTGCCAGACAGGGAGGAGAAAGGATTTGGCCTAAGAAATCAGAGCCCATTTTCAAGTTCCTGATAGTTCAGTGAAGCAGACATTCAAACCAAAGCCACAAACAAACCCACTAATGCTCAGCAGCTTTCCATAATTAGAATGATGCCTTTTGAAAAGGGAGGGGGAATAAAGGATATGTACATTTTATTTGTTGTTTTTTTCATCTTTGGGTGAGTTTTACCACCTGCAGGAGCTGCTCAGCTGCCTCCCCTGAGCTCTCCAAATATCCATGTGTTAGGGTGGCTGTGGGCTGGGGCAACCTGGAATTTTATTTACATTTTCCCCACCCTGGGCAGTTTCATTGGCCACAAGGGACCTCCCCGATCCTCTCCTTTTTCCAGAGAGTACCAAGTAGGTGTCATTTCCTTCCAGATACAAATACACATCTGCTTACAGTATCTTTTTCATGCTGTTGTTGTCATGGTTTAAGCCCAGCCAGTAACTCAGAAAATCAAGCAGCCTCTGAGTCCCCCCACTTCCTCCCCCTGCTCCCAGAGGGATGGGGAGGAGAATCAAAAGAATGTAACTCCCACAGGTTGAGATAAGAACAGTCCA
>JAOEHY010035790.1:0-19822 GCA_025447955.1 Psilopsiagon aurifrons
GGCCACAAGTCAAAAACACAGTGCTGCACTAGCTACCAAGAAGGGGAAAAATGACTGCTACTGCTGAACCCATGACACAGGAACAATTGAACCTGATCATTCCCAGAAAAATAAATAGCCTGAGAACAAAGGGATTGACTTGCAGTGTACGTACTCAGGAGTTACAGCACATGGGGAAGCAGGAAGATGAGAAGATCATAACAGCACAGAAACAGAGCAGAGCATGCTGGTTCCCAGCAGCATCTGGGACAAGCACTGGACAATCTTGTTCTCCTGCTATCTAAAAGTTGTCATTAGGATTTGTAAGCCTCTACTAAGACTCCTGCATGTCCCCCCTTCACCACATTTCACATGTATTTTATCAACCATCAGTTTTCACTCCCAAGAAGAGGCTGTGCTGGCATGTTTTGCAGCCCAGCACAAGGTGGGAGATCCACAAGCTCTCAGCCTGACCATGTCCCTGACCATGTCCCACACCTAGCTCTTAGGACACAGGCAGTCAGGTAATCTTGTAATCACACACACATAACCAGATGTTATGATAAGTCCACTGTCCTGGGAATAGCCACAGCTAGAGGAGATATTCCCCCACATCTGCATTTGCTAACTACCTGCCTGCAGTACACTGCACATGCAGAGGCTTACTGCTATGCTGTATGTATGCGTAAATGCATATACCTGTCCATGCTTGTGTGTGCACCATATACATTTGGAAAAGTTGTGTTACCAAGTGCACTGTCAGTAACTGCTTCAGTAACAAAGTCCAATACGAGTCAGTCACATTGCAGACTTGATCATGCACATGGCTGTTGGAACAGAGTGCTCCAGAGAGCCTCCAGATGGTACTTCTGGCACCGCTTTATTTTATTTACCAGGGCCACCCTAGAAACAGTATGTAGGCATTGAGCTAATAAAACTAGCTGCTAGGCATGAAGGGTTAACAGTTCATTTAGAAAGATTAATTTATGCTCAAACCCCATTCTGTTGTCACTTACCAAGAGAAAAAAAAGTTAAGCACTGTAAAATGGGTAGCAATAATTGCATTTCCTTAAGGACATGTCTGGCAGGAAGTTGCTCTCTGCTCCATGAGGTACGTGACCATGATACTGTCATTTTGACAGCATCAATGTATGCAGTCATTAATCTTGTAAGTTAAAAACACATAAATCTGTTAAACCCACTGTCACTGATTAAGAATTACATTACCACAATACACAGAAGCCTTTTAATTTTGTTTTTCCTCCAAAATGAATAAACAGGTCTGTTTGGTTTATCTCCTATGCTGGAGCGATAAAGGGCAAAGCCATTTCATGGCTATGCATCATTGTTTTGGAACAAAATCATACCTAAGAAGCTTGGGAGAGAAGAAAATGAAGAAGAAAAATAGGTCTCCACGGAAATTCCAGGGTAATTTAGCCCAACTACTTACTATCTTTTTTCAAAAGTATCAAACACTGAGGCAGAATAGGCCAAACCTTGAATCTTGTAAATTGGGTTAATATAAATCCAATGAATGGTGCAACAGGTCTCCTCATAAGAAAGAGAAGCACATTTGTTGCATTGGATCTTTATCTGTTGCCTTTTTTAATGCTCCTAGCAACTGGAAATATTCCAGATTGATCAGTTACCAATGTGGTGAATCAACCTTCCAAGGCAATGCAGATAATAACTCCTCATTACAGTAATGACTCAATAATCCACATACATTAGTAGGAAATCCTACTTTCTACTGAATTTTGACACCTGGGTGCTGCTCTAAAATGTAAAAGTAGATATGAACTTCAGCATACACACAACTCCATTAGGGTCAGGATTGATGTGCTGGCAGTTCAACACAATGCTGTACTGGACCAGAGAACTGACTTCATTTTTCCTGCAAAACCCCTATAGTTTTGGTGTGATCAGGTCACCACTTCATCTTGTTCAAGTATTTGATGAGTGTGGGGGAAGGGAGCAAAGCAAAGGTCTTTCTGATAATTAACTATAAAACTGAGAGCTACTGTTCAGATTTAACCATCTGCCGGCTTTATCATTGGCAGGTACATATAAAACTTCTGAGAATAAGGACACATTGACAAGAGCTTTCTGGATGATGCTTTTGTAAACAGTGGATACACAAATGGGAGACTGAGCTCCCATGGGTACACTCCCAAAGCAAAACCAACATCCCAGCTGTATTCTAGTAGTTCCAGCAGGAAATAAAAAGGCTAAAGGACTAAAACTTGTTCAGCTCTCCTGCCTCTTCACTCACCTTTTCTTGCACTGCCCATCTCCTTTACCTATGGCTTCAGACAAGGAGAAAAGAAACTCAACCAGCTTGTCGTAGTTTGTATATAAGCACCTGAATGGAGGGTAATTAAATATAGCGTATGTTCTCTTTTAGTAGTTGTTTACAGCTGAAAGATCAAATGGTTTTCTCAGACTTTGATCTTGATGCTTCTCCTTGAAAAAACACACAGATAAGTTCAACGGACCCTAGTGGCAACTTCTTAGGGATGATGTTGATTGGATGCAGCTCCCCGTGACAGAGCTGCACATCTTCAGGATGGGGAAACAAAGTCAGTTTTCCGCAGTCTGTAAGGAGCATACATGATCAGATAAATTAAAAGGGAGTGGAAGCTCAGAGAGCAAACCCCAACAAGGCAGCTTAGGAGCAGAAGTTGAAGCAACAGACATTCAGCTTCTCATTCAGACTGTTCTCACTGGTGTGCTGGGAACTGCTTCATCCCATTCCTGCTCTGAAGTGCTGGCTGAGCTGGGTGACCATCATCATGAAGTGCAGTACCACTGGGCTTTTCTAATGGAAAAGGACAGATATTTTGTGAACCTTTTATTGGCACAAATGGGCCTTTATGTAAGAATGTCGTAACAGTTTTGTATACTTATCATCAGGAAGTTTTTCCTGATTTTCTGGCTAAGCTCTTGCTCTAAGGATGCAAGGTAGGTTGTGTAACTTAAATGGTCCCCAGGACCCAGCCCAGGCAAAGGAAACTATGGGAGACTGACAGAAGTCAACAACTTAATTTGCCTGAGGGCTAGAAAGTCAGAGAGTAGAACAAGATTCTCTGAACACCAAGTGCCCTTAATAAATATCCCCCTTCAGAATCATTACAGCTGAATCTTGCTTTTCACTGTATTACACAGACACCAGGAGTCACTTAAGAGCTTGCCAGCTCTCAAATTGGCTGGCAAACCAAAGTCAATCCAATTGGAATTGGAATAGAAACATTTGCCAGAGTGAAGTGGACCACACGAGATCAATAATATAGATCCTGGGACAAGGGAAAATTACTGTGTCTGAAGAAGGAAACAAATGAGAAAAGAGAGGTCCCAAATCAATTATGACCAGGATCTGGGGAAAAAAGAAATAGAACATGGAATAGCAAAATGGTAGTTGCATGTCTAAGAGGTGCAGACATGGGGAAAAACATACAGACTATTTACATGAAGACTAACTCCCACTCAACATTCACACAGCTCCTTCCTCAAGTGTACATGTGTAGAGAAGACACGTGGATTGGATTCGAAGGGAAAACAGTGAAAACCATGATACAAATCAGGAAAGTTCATTCCTGCAAACGCACCTTTCCAAACAGCACAGAATGAGTAGACCCTGAGCAATCACTGTAAGGCTTTGAAAAGGAAACACTACTTCTATTTGCTTTCAGTCCACTTCAAATACAAATACAGGCATTGATAACCCATTCGCTGCAAAAATATACAGAAAACAGGTAATAAAAACAGAAGCTAAGGACTTTTGACCACTTACTAAGCAGTGCCAGAAGCCATTTGCCAAGAGATGTACTTTCAGTATGGTTCAATACAGTAACCCCTACAAAAATGGGATATGGGTAAAAACTGCAACTCCATGATGAGGCCTGGCAGATTTTCAGGGATACACACACACACTCAAGATAACCCCTTAATCACCCACCTATGATTTATAGCACTTATGGTGGTATCTACTGGCATGGATTTGAGTCTACAAGATCAAACGTCGATAGTTTGCCTTTCAGATCACCTAATGACAATATCTCAGGTGGCAGAGAAAACAGGAGGGAAATTCCATTTTGAACACTGTTAACACCACAAGAATTGAGTTTTATGGCTGATTGCAATGAGTTCAGCAATTTTTCTATAGGTATCTCAGTGAGACCTGCCCTTCCAGACAAACAACCAACCAAAGGTTTCATTTGCTCCCTCCACATGCTTTAATTAAGCTTACTGTAGCTATAAGGTAACTTATCAAAGATTGCCGTATGGTTCAGAAGAGACTAAACTAATGTTTTGCCAGTGACTAAAATCAGAGTTTCTTTTTGTTTGTGGATTAGTCAGCTGCTAAAGATAATTTCTTTATTATGAAGTCTATAAAGATAATTTCTTTACTTATGAAGTTTCGCTTGCCAAGGACCCAACCATTTGTCAGTCACCACACTAATCTTGCTGTCTTTCTACAGCCAGATTCCTAATTATTGCAACTTCAAGAAGTCCTTTGAACAATCTCCTCTTTTTCAGATAATTCTCAGTCTTTGCTAAACCCAAGTCTTTCCAGTCTTGTTCACAGCAGAGTACAGACTACAAGAAAATAGCTTTCAGCTGGCGCAGCCTGCTCTGTATACAGTGCACTCCTTGTATGTCTTGTACATGTTCACTGAGGCAACGGGATTAATGGATGCTTTCCCCACATCAAATATGATTTCCATGCATACAGCACGCATTTAGCAAGCATTCTCGTAGTGCCTATTCATCATAGGTAGTGTCAGTGCAGAGGTGAACACCCTTCTTCAAATACACTCACTGAAACCATACCAGCATCAGGAGTTCTGCATGGTTTTGTCAGTACCCATTTGCTGAGTTCCTAGCTTCATTTACAAAATGTTCAAAAATTTCAGCACATTTTTATACAACAGGATTTATTAGAACACAAAGTTGGTGCTAAGAAACCCAGTACAGTTTAAGTTGGAACTAATGGGTGCTTCTGAAATAAGAGTACCAACTACTAAGTTAGCCTATGTATGGTCAGCTAACAAAAAAAGATGGGTCTGTGACATGAGACACCAGATCATTTGCTGACACAAATCAGGGTAACCCTATGGAAGAAGCTCTCATGCAGCTGATTAAATGCAATTGAACATATGAACCAAAACTTGTCTAGAAGCAGCTTTCAAACATGGATAAAGACTCCTGGTGGAATTAAGAGCTTTTACTATTTTAGAATGACAAAATAAAAATTGTTTTGGAGCAGTGACCATTGTAAAAAGTTGTACTGCATTTCTATGTGTCTGTCAGTTCTGATGTGATGTTAATATTACTTGGACAAATAAGGACTAATTCAAGTCCATGGAAACTGAAAGGAATAAGCGAAGCCTTACATAATGCAGGCATGAAACTAGTACTGAAGCTGCGTGAAACGGAGATCCTTCCCTTGAGAAGGAGCAGTGCACCCAAGCCATCATTTAGTACCTTTCAGGCAGTGTCACTGGCAGTGTTGTGTGCTCTCAGCAGAGCAAGCAGACTGCCTCCAGAGCTGAGCCCTGCCAGGGAGAGCAACATCATTCTCCCCCCCATCCTGGGATGGGGCTTCTTTGCCAGGACAGTGCAAGGAAAAAAATATTACATCTCTAACATGCACTGCTGTTTCCCAGCCCAGTCTGGGGTCACATCAATTCCCCCTCAACCCTACCTTCATTCCTTGCACTCCCTGGAGGTGTGGTCAGCCAGGCGCATCACTGCTCCAGGGCTGCTCGCAGGAGCAGCACTGAACACTGAGGGTTCACAGCATTCACCCATTGCTGTCCCTGAAATAAGGTGGAGAGAATACAGGGAGCCGGGCAGCCTGGCTGGCTGAGGAAGGAGTGATACAGGGCAGTGCTAAGGAAGGTGGGAAGCAAGTGCCCAACTCAAGAGTTCCGAAACAGAATCAGAGTTCTGCCTTCAACCCACCCCCTATCAAAGGTAGGGTAATGCAGGGACAAACTTGCAAGTTCACTGCATCATCTTTGGTGACATGGATTTAATTTAAACCAAAACCTTCCTGGGATTGATTATTAGGACAAACTGCTTACTGGTGTCTCTCCAAATCAATAACTCGCTGCTTTCAAACCACTCAGTTGTCCTTCCCCACAGCAAAAGCCCATGTGAAGTACCTGTTAACTTTAGCAATATTTCAGTAAAGGCCAGAAGTACAGATCCTCCAACATGACCAATCAATCTTAATGGATTTCAGTGGAGTTACACTGATTTGAACTAGCTGAGTATCTGGACCAGCATCTTTCCCAGTAGGAGCCTGAGGAAGCATTCATATGTTTTTTGTGTCACCTATAAACCAAGATCTGGTGGCACCTGCAGCATGCAGGTCCGCAGACATTCATTTTGAGTACTTTTCCCACAGAGCTATAAACCACCACTAATGTCTGGTGCTCACCCCACACAGGGCTATAAGACCAAACCCCCTCTTGATTAAGAGATTTGCATTCAGAAATGCTGCAGCCGGCATTTTACACAGACATCAGCCTGGTATTGCCTCCAAATCCTTCCCCGTCTCCCCTTCAAGGCTCTCCTCTGGAGCAGAAGCAGGCACCTCTTCTTAGCACTGCAACTGGTGGTGGTAGTCACACAGGCAGGACAAGGTGAAGGTTTCCAATCTGCAAGTGTGAGGTGGAAAGCCTATGAGCTTTGTAGGTATTCCCATTCACACCAGTGCTGGGGATGTACAAGAGGTACTGAGCAACTCCAGGCCTTCTGCATCCCTATGCCATCACATGAAGCAGAGAAACGTAACTGTGCCTTTATCATCTTGCTTAAAGCACATGTAGAAAATTCTCTCACCTTCTCAGGACACTTGTCAGCTTGAATGAAAGGGGTGAACAGTGACCTACAGGTAATTTTAGCAGAAAATAAGAGAGGCAGAAGGACATTATTTTTCTTTTGCTCTGGCAAGTCTTGTCTCCCTGTGGTTACCCAGCAGACAGCACACAATACATCTGCCATGGCAGATCATTTCCAGCAAATTGGACTGTGGCATTTTAAGCTGGGAATATGTATATCATTTCTCCACTGAAGCTCTCCATGGATTTTACAGCTCTGTGGAGACCAGTTGAGAAAACCTAAGGATCTGTGAGCTTCTGCTAGCAGCATTGATGCATTTAATTCCCTTTTCTCAGGCTGTCAAACTGACGCGAATGAGAAGTTCCACTTCTTATCCAGAAGGAAACCACTATGGGAAAGCCAGGTGCCCATGTCAGAGCCAGCAATGGGTGGCCGAGAGAGCCAGCCTGCACAAGTCCTGGGCTGCAGGCACTGCTGTCACCCTCGCTGTGCCCCACTCACTTCCACCTCTAACTACATGAGGCAGTCAGGCCACAGGATACCTTCCCTGCACACTGTCACCTCACTACTGTTCTCCAGAAGCAACAGCAGGTCTATCTTCAAAGAAGACATCCATCCTGTTGCCCACGTAAGGCCTAAAGACAGCTAAAGCACATCATAGAAGAGGAAAACTATCGAAGCCTCTGACCTTCCACCATCAAACAGCCATTGTACCCTTCTGCATCACCAAGCTTTTTGCAGCCACTTCAACCCTCTGCAGAAGAGCTCTTGCCCTGAGAAACAATAATTTCACACCGGCTTTTTCACAGACAAAGCAAAAGCATATCTACAGGCAGTCCCTCCTGGCCAACACCCCCACCCAAAGGAGCTGGAACAGCCAGCCCTGCTAGGCTAGCTTATGTACAGAAGTCATATCCAGCCACTGTAAGTCAAAACTTCCACAGTCCATCACAGCCCTGTCTGGCTGACAACCTGAGCTTTCATCATATCAAACCACCCCAAACCTCTCCCTACACACAAGTGCAGAAGGAGCTGTGTTCTGCAGCACAGATTTGCCACCAGGCAGATTTTTAATTAAGCAGAAAGGGCAGAATCCACAGAATGATTAAACATCTGCCAGGTACTCACCCACTTGCCTGTGATTCCCCACAAACAGCCAGCTTCTAACCATGACTCACTCTGGAGGCAAGGGACCAGCTTTGTCTCTTCAGCTGACACTTTAAAGGTATTACTGAAACACAAGCCTGTTTTCTCTCCTACTCTATCATGAGGTAGCCTTGTGAACACTCAGCTTTTCAATGAGTTAATTGCAAAATGGACAAACACACTGGGAGATGTCTGCAGGACCCAGCTGCAGCACCAGCCCTGCTGAGCTTTGCTGGGGTGCCCATGGATGCAGGTCCTTTCTCACCCCCTTGGATCTGCAGTGGCATCTGGCTGTGCCCAAGTACCAAAGCTGTTCCTTGCCTCATTAGATAACCACTAATTTTAGGCCATTAGACCTGTCCCTGTGCTGAGCACCAGCGTATTTTAGGTCAGAGCCCCATCTTAGCTTGCTTGTTCACAGCCATGGAGGGAGCAGCAGGAGGTCTCCTGCATGGCAGGTCTGGCCATGGCGCAGCCAGAAACACAACAGAACATATTCCTGCACCTGGGACAAGCCACTCACCTCAACAAGGGCATCAACAGAGCAAACTAAGGGCTCAGGCTGCATTCCCTTCATACTTATGCAGTGCCCCAGACAAATGCACACAACTCTGGGCAGCAGGGCTGGATTCAGGCACCTCCGAGAACTACAGCATGCTCTAGAACATTAAGAGTTGCTCAGAACATGCCCACCTCAGGGCAGCAAACCAACAGGTTTGTTCTGGTTTTGTCCAGGTCACTTGTCTGCCCCTGTCTCCAAAGTAGCATGAGGCACTGCAGGCCCCCATGCAGGTCTGTTTGCTCCTCAGCACAGACTGTACCCGAGCACTTGCTGTACTGCATTAGCACTCATCACAATATTTGCCTTTAGCACCCTAGCCTGTCTTGAGCCAGCCTGGCTGTGCCTCTGTCTAGCTGTCTTGTTACACATTCTGTTTACACACAAGCTGTTAGTTCTTTGTGCTGCTCAGCAGTGTCCTTGCAGAGCTTCCTCCCTGGAAGCGTACCATACAAACTGCTTTTGGTTTATATCACCTCTCTTCTTTGTATTCAGTATCATGCACTGCCCTATCATCTGCAAGGAAGGGCTTGATCAGGCCAAGATGCTCTTATCACACCAACTGTACACTGACATAGCATTTACTACTGTTAGTTTGTACTAGACCCAAGGTTTCAACTTCAGGGAAAAACACCACAGCAGCAGCTTGTAAACAGGGTCCAGACCACTATGGACAGACGATGGCTGATGATGGAGGCATGGGGACAGCCTGGCTCCCCATCTTTGCCAATGCTGGCACCGGCTTCACAGCTAGCTAAGCTGCTTTTTGGATGACTGCCACATCTCCCCCCAGAGATGGGCATTGCCAGTGGAGAGCTGGCTCTACACCAAAGCCCATTTCCTCCCAGTACTATATTCCTCATATCAGAGCTTTTCAAGGAGTTCAGAATTTGGCACCAAATACTCATTTATACATAAAGCCCTTGAAACATCCAAGGGCTCCTCTGTCCTCAGTTTTTAATCCCAATTTTCTCATATTCTGCAGTTGACAAAAGCATTGTGATGTGCTGCCCCAGCACAATGGCACATCACCACTTACCCAAAGGGTCTGGACGAAGGCTGGGCAAGGAAGAAAGCAGCATTCCTGGGTGTAGCTGTGGTATTTCTCCCTTCCACTGCTCCCAAGACAGAATAAAGCCCTGGCCACCGTCCCCCTGCAGAGAGGCCAGTCTGGGCAAAGGACAGCAGCTTCTCCCTAGTTTCTCAGCTCCCAGCATGAACATTTACCACCCATAAATGGGATTGATTCGTTCGTTCTTCCTCTTCACCAAGCAATGAGGTAAGAGCACTGGTCAGCATTAACTGCTCCTGAATAACAAATGCAGTTGGCATTGGAATACGTAAGGCTAGAAAAGAATTTGCTCTATCAGCAAATGCATTATCAATCGGCACAGGTCAAGCACTGGAAAACGTATTTCCAAAAGGGGAATGCTTTTACTGTTCAAGCCTTATTATTTCTTCACACAGAGACAGACAGAGGAGCCCATGAAAAGTCTTCAAAAGCATAGAAGAGGCTCTTAAGCAGTGTTCTTTGTTATTTGCTGTAAAAGGGGAAAGCAATAATTAAAGCTTCTCTCAGAGATGTTCTGAGCCTTCAGAAGGTGAGCAAAAGTAAATACCCTGTCAGAGATGGTGGGGGTCTGCTGAGCACCCCATTCCCCTCCCTGCAGCCCTGAGTGGGGCCATGCACCAAGAGCTCACCTTCACACCAGGTCAGGGAACCAGCACAGGGTCACACATCCAGCATTTGCATCCCTTCTAAGACCTGGGTGCTCACTTGCCTGGGTCAGCTTGTCCCAAAGGTTTGGAAGAGGAAAGCATCAAGTGAGAAAGAATCAAGTGCTGAGCAGCGCCAAGGATCCCTTTGCCAGGCTATAGTAGCTCAAACCCATACACAGAGATAAAGCCTTTGAAGGAAGTTGGTTGGGCAACTGAACAGCCCTGGAAAAAGTCACCACATTTTACCTATTTTTCTCAGCCAGGAAAATAGAGAGAACAAATATTGCTGTGAGTCCATGCAACATCCACAGTGACCATGGGTTTTTAAGGGATATGTGTATTTTCCCAAGATAAGATGTGGTCCTCTCCTTTGTGAGAGACTTTGATTGGAAGTTGCACCCTAAAACTATTGCTGAAGAGAGAGCACAGAGCCTATGTATTACGGAGAAGGACTGCTGCTTCTTTTATTGGCTTTAACTCAGAAAGGTCAGCTCTATTCACTGAAGTATACTGATATGCGTATCAATACTTTTCCAGTTTAGGTCATTATAAAGAATGAGATTCACAGAATGTTATGAACATGAGTCAATTGTGTTAAAGGATCTGTCCTTACCAATGTACGTAAAAGGTGCTAAGGGTAGGGTCCTACAGCAAGCTTATTTCTCCCCCATGTAATGAGTCTGGACCTGAAGCCAACTACTTCAGTGTATATATCATGCTAATATTTAGGTCAGAAGCATTTAAGTTAAACAAATTCAAACTCCATTTGAATGTTTAGTCTTTATTGCGGTTATATATTTGCCTTACAAGAAGTCTGGTTCTCAGAAGGTCCCAGGCACCTACTTAATAGATTAGGGCATTTAGTCTCAAGCTGGGCACCCAAAAAGAGTGGGAAGGAAGCCATGAGACCTGCTGCTGAGCAGAGATTTGGTAAAAGAACAAATGCTTCCCAGCCCCCAGACCGTAGAGAATTTGGGTTGAGTTCCTTATTTTGTGAAAGTCAATTTATTTTTATTAAAAAATTTGGCATTATTTCAGTTACACCCAGCACTGATGTTCTATACCCTGCTTACATTATTTTGGCCAAACTAGCAAATCTGATAATTCAGGACTGGATATAAGCAATTAGATTCACTGATACACCATAATCTGATCAAGCAGGCTCAAAGGATTTAACTTGTTAGCATTTCAAAAGCATAGGAGGTTTCTGAATAATTTATTACAATTCTTTCAAAGCTCATCTTCATTAATTCGTTATGTAAAGATAAGGCAGATGTTTTACAGAGAATTGTGCCATATCTGTTTTAGCTTGTATTAATCTATTTCCAAAGACCCAGCTTAATCAGACAGCTCAGCTGAAAGTAGCAGGTACTGAAAAGCTTCAGGAGCTGAGGGTTGGGCTTTCAAAACTCAGGTCCAGAGATATGGGGATTTCCCCCACCCTCCACTTTCTGAGAAGCTGTTGGCCTTTACTTCTCTGCTCTCCTGCCTGTAGCCTCTCTACCTCACCCAAGTTTAGGTTTAACACACCCAGTCATGGTTCTGCTAGAAGAGATGCTATTTCTTGCATTGAAATGTCCAGAAATAGAAACATTAGCTGGATTAGACAAATCCACACACCCACCGATCCATCTGATAGAGGCATTATTTCACCCTGCTCACTAACGTGACTTATGAGCTGGCATTTGCTCAATCTGTTAACTACCAGACAGCACAACCTCCTTCCCTATAACACCAGTTGTTCCCAGGGAGGTGGCTTGCTCCCTCATCTGCATCCCAGGAGGATACCTTCATGCTTTGCTCCTGTCCTGCCCAGGAAAAAGTTATTCACCAAAGGTTTGAATTCCTGTGAACAAACTTCACTGGGTTCATTTGGAAAAGGGCACACATTCACTACTTGATCCCTTTTCTGGGAGCTCAAGGCAGAATGATAACCCCCAAGGGTTGCAAAACCACATCTTTCAGCACAGATCCCTCTTCTCCCACTCTTAACTGAGTGATGGCACCAGAGTGGCTCTGTGCCCAAAGACACCATCTCGTCGTGACACAAAACCAAAGCATAACCTTCTCTTACTTTACGAAGTCAGGATGCTAACTTTCCCAGCTCACACTGATCTGACCACTCACTGCAAATCATTTTAACCTGGATTCCTTTTGCAGCTTAAACCAGATACAAAGGATATTTCTGTCTTACTGAACTGTTTTTAAGCACTCATACCCCAGATGTTAACTGCATTTTTGGTGATAACTTATTCTTTTTGTAATGAACCTTTCATGTCAGAGAATGTGCCCATAGTATCCACCTCCACATACACCTACATTATAACTATTATTACATATATATGTTGCTATTCAGATTTTGCTCCAAAGAATCACTACACCTCGGGTAGTACAGTTGGGTGCTACATGCACTGGGACTGACCATAAAGCAGGCCTAGGCACAGAAAAGGAAGTCAGCATCAGAAACCAGCCCAGTGCAAGTCACAGCATGCTGCTTGGTGAGGGGCACTGTACCCCACATGGACAATTGAAATTACTTGGAGCATGAAAGGATGGTATCAAAGATACTCATATCAGGAAACAGATAAAAAGCATCCTTCTGAAATACCTGTTCTACTGGAAGAAAAGCTTCCAATAGTAAATTCAGAAGTGTTTCTCATGCCAGGAGCACACTTCAGTCATAGGAATTTCCTGACAAGCTAAGCTGCCAATCACTGAAGTGTGCAGAGTCACTCTGAAAACACAGAGCTCCCATTGTCGCAGACTCTAACAAGCAGTCTTTTTTCAAGGACAATGTCTGAAGAGTCCCACCTAGATAGAGTGCTCCTTGGTGTTTCTTTACTATCAGTGTTAGAAGAGGCATGATATTCCTCAACTGCACACAGGGACAATTTGTCTCCCAGTAACCAGCACTCATGACAAACACTCAAACCTCCTAACAGCAGTTTTCCTCACCTTTGTTGGTTGGCACGAAGAACACCAGATAATACAGGATTTCTGTTTCCATCCCTTTATCTCTCCCTCCTTCCCCCCCAAAGAAAATCATCATTAGGTTCTGATATGAACTCAGAGTTTAGCACTGTAGTATATTAATCAGAACAGAGCCAGATTATTTAATATTTATGTTTAGATACCAATTAGTCACCAACTGTGGTCAGTTGGAAACCCAGCTGAAATTCTTCTCACCAGAGTAGCAAATAGTTATCTCAGTCTAAGCAAGCTGCTGCAATTCAGAAGCTTCTCTTGGGATAGGATGGATCAGAAGCTATTTCTTTCTACTGATTAGAGAAGGAGCGTAAACAACTACCTTAAACTTAGCAGATGTCTAAACTTAGGGTGACAGGAAACCCACTGTTCTACAGCTGGAACAGTGACTAAATTCTGCAAAATGATGCATGTTCACCTGTAGTTGTCCACAGATACCACTATTGATGTGTGTAAGCAAGGTCATGGTCTTGCCCAGGGAGTCAGAAAGGGAAAGAAGAAATTACTTGGAGATTTCCTAGAACCATTCTGCAAAAGATGGCCAAGTACACCAGGCCAAGAGATTCTGACACAACTTGAAGAGGTGCTTGCTGGAGCTGAAGGCTACTTGAAAGCAAAACTGTATTAGCAAAACCTAGAGACATGCAGATGAGAATTCTGTGACCCAAAGAGTGTATTTCATGAATGAGCAGTACTTCTTTAAGGGAGGATTAGGCCCATTTGAGGAAGTTCCTGCTGTTTCCAGTCAATAACATTTGAAGGTCAGCAGCTGAAGTTTGGCAAAGCTTCATGGTGACCATCTGCACCGAGCAGAAACATTTCTGTAGGCAGGCACAAAATAAGATGGCATTATAACACATACCTGCAGCAATGCTCATGTGCCATATTTGTCTAAAATAGAAATCCAGTGATAAAGCTGGAATGACCCCAATATTTAATACTATTCCTTAGTAACCTAGAATAATATTTTTTTTAAAACAAAAATGAGCTTTGAATTAACTCATTAACCAGAAGCAAATTCTGATTCAGGAAGCTATATTTTATCTTGATTCCATTTTCGAAGCCATCTGGACATACATCACAGATAAACCAGTATCAAAAACACATGACTATTACTAATTATGGTATGCTGTGCCATTTCTCCCACCACCTGCTAGTGATGACACATTACTCAAGAATAAAGCTTGATAAGCTCGATGAATAATTTTTAGACTATTCTCTTCAGCTTGCAAGTGATCTCTGAGCAGATTCTGCTTCCCCCCCATATGCCTTATTTAAAATTAGTCACAATGGTTTTGGTGACTGATTCCTGTTTACGAGCTCCGCATTGCAACTGCTTGAGATTTGAAATGCAAATCTTTGGTGCAAAGTGTAGGTTTAACCTCTGATTCGAGAGTGGCTCACTCCTGACTGGACACCACACAGTCACCATCCCAGGATGAATTTTTGCATTTGTAGCCTCAAAGCTCGCTTTCTGCCAACTTGTAACAGTTCCTTACAGTTTGCTTCACCTTCAGACCATTCAGGGAGAACAGAAGCAACGCAAACATTGAGGAAGCTTGCAGGATGAAGGAAAAGGTGGGAGAGGTAAGGAATTGCCTGTGTTACTGCTATGTTTGAAAACACTCCTGTAAAGCCAGAAACAGTCAGCTATTCTTAGCAGTGCTTTCAAATAGCATGTTTACCACTGGATCAACGTAATATGGGACTCTGCAAGCACAACCTTCTGAAAACAACTGCCCTCAGCACTGTTCATCTCATGGCCATCTTCCTGCATAGATAAGATTTGCCTCATTAAGAGGCCATAAGAAGTCATACATGTGCACTGTTCACTGGATGATGACTTCAGCTTCCTCACATCACCCATCTTTTAACATCCATGACATTCACCAGTTTCATTTTGAAGGTGGACATATTTGAAAGCACAATATACGTAAGCAAGGTGTGTTTCACATGGAGACAGCTCGCTGAAGTGAGCAGGAGTATTTAGCAAATCCCACAGCTGTTCAGGCCCAAGCCTGCATTTTTGGGAGAGGTGTTATCACCCTGTGGGTCAAGAGACAACATATCCCCCTTCCTCTGTAAGTCCTTCCAGTGCAGAGCAGGAAGTCTCCCAGTTTCCATACCCCAGTTCCACCCATCCCTGTGCAACCAGGACTATAGCCCTGAGTTTCAAGACATCCCAAGATTGATTTTTTCCTCCTGGTTTATCATTTCTAAAACACATTCGATTCCTCCAGGCAGGCTCCTGTGGGAGAGTTTCAAGTCAGCATGGCCAGGGCAGCAAAGACCACTGCAACTTCTGCAGTTTCAGAATCATCTCTCGCTAGCTGGCCAAGTCCCTTGTCCATGCTTTTGAGATAGCACACTCCATGCCAGGGAACATTCAGCACAAGGCTGATCCCCAAGGGAAGGATGAGCTCTGAGTGAGCCCATGGCATGAGTGTCCTCACACTCCATCCCACAGTCCCAAAGGCCCCAAGCACAGTGCGCAGAACCATGTGCTGGTTCAGCATCCATCAGCAGCCCCAGACATACAGCAGTCACCAAGCACACTTCATTGCCACTAACATCAGTCAGCCCAACTATGCATCATCAGAGCTTTGGAACAGGTGCCTTAGAAATAAAAGCTGCCATCTTCTATGTGCTTTTCCGTATCAGGCCATCAGCTTTGCCCATGGGCTTCCCAGCCATCTTCAGACTGTGTTGCAGAACTTGGTTGTTACAGTACCTGGAGCTACAGACCTGCTTGTAACTTCTGAGCACCCATCAACTTTAGGTACATGTTCACATACTCCTCCTGTTTCCCAGGTACACTCTGAAGGAGGACTGAACACAGAACAGGGACCCACAGGAGAAGCATTTTCAACCTATCCACATGGAGCAGAAAGGTGGGAGAAGTCATTGCTCTGCCTGGGATCAGGGAGCTGAGCACAGAGGAAAAGCACAGCCACTGCAAACCACTGGGGATCATATCTGCTCCCCATAGCCCCCACCACAGGAAATCACATTTCTGGAAACCAGCCTAGCTCAAGGTGGGTTAAAAAACACCTAAATCTCCAGGTAGCATCTCCTGGCCTATACTTCTCAGGGGGTCCACAGCACTCTAAAGGGATGATAAATGAAACTTATGAGGAAGAGGTTGCACTTTCAATGCAAAACACTTTGGCTAAACACTAGAAATAGCTTGTGAAGCAGCTGTAGCACCTGCCCCAGATAGCAGATGTACCAGATAGATACACAAGGTGTAGTTAATGCCACCCTGCACCTGAATGCTCTGCTCTGTGCCATGTTACATCAGTCCACTGATCTTAGAGGACTATTTTTACAGACTGGTACAAGTTGCTCATAAAGGTCCCTCCAGCCTAAGTTTATGAATACATCACCATAGAAGTTTCTAGAACTATGTTCCCCTGACTGCCCTGCCACAGGTACCTCAAAGCATGCAAAGATGTGCCATAACCAATGTTAAACTTCACTATTAATTAAAACACCAGGGAAGAGTTAAAGTTCAGTTTTAATTTTGTCCTGTTAATTATGATTAAAGTATTCTTCACAACTTGCTGGTAGCATTTTGCTCATTCATGCAGTGATATCAGTCATCAGTTTTCATCTGCAGTCAGACTCACACCAGCACTTGGGCTTGCCTTGTAAAAATAAATGAACAAAAAAAGAGCAAAGTCACTCTCCCCAGTGAAAAGTCATCCTGTGATTC
Organism: Psilopsiagon aurifrons; assembly: GCA_025447955.1. Lineage (NCBI taxonomy): Eukaryota > Metazoa > Chordata > Aves > Psittaciformes > Psittacidae > Psilopsiagon > Psilopsiagon aurifrons. The sequence continues at coordinate 16,953 of JAOEHY010035790.1, forward strand.
TACCTGGGAGGTTAATTCAGCCATTCACTCCCAGTTGCAGTTCTGTCCTAGGAGACAAAATGCACGGTCAAATCTCTTACGAGTTTAATTGAATAAGATGGGACCACTTTGATGGAAGATGTAGCTGATAAAGGGGAAAAAAACCCTAAAAGGAAGCTCAGCACTCCAGTGGTTGCTTCAGATTCCCTCACATGTTCTGCCTGTTTCTCAACTCTGTAAAACAGCTGTGTGCAAGGTGGTTGGAAAAAGGAAAGCCAGATAGTTTTTAGTCCTGGTGTTCCTGGGGTGAAGCGCTCAGGTTTCCACCTTCACGGTGATGCTTCTCAGCAGTGCACTGCTGTGTGTCAGGGTTGTTCACACATTTAGAATAGCATCAAATCCTAGAATAGCTTGGGTTAGAAGGGACCTTTCAAATGTCACAGAGTCCAACCCACCTGCAATGAGCAGGGACTTCTGGTGCCCACCTCGCATCTCAGGGAAGATTTCAGGTTGGCGAGTCCAGGGCAGCATTGTCCATCTCATCTGCTAACCCACACATAGGATCTGGCAGAGAAAGCTAAGCACATCAGGGAAAACACAGCTCTCAAAGAGTGCAGGCTGACTCTTGCAGGCTCATCTCTTTAAACCCAAAGTTTTGAGTAAGGGAGATACCCTAGGTCAATGAAAACTAGCTCAAGAGAAGACATGTTGGTCTGATATCTAGGCAAGAGAACAAGGTAACATGGGATTTTCTGAGTGGCTGCTAGTCCTGTGACAGCACAGCAGCAATAGAGAGATCATTGGGCTAGCTACAGTTTGGCATTACTCACCAGGAAACTCAAAGCTTCTGCCTTCCTTTGTATGATCTCTTTATCCTCAGATCAAGATTTACTTCCCAAGGAAAATTTTCTTTAATGGACAATAAATCAAGCAAGGTTTTAAAATCATTTTGGAAGTAAAAATACTACATCTGGCACAGTTAGGCACTGACAACACGCTTTACTGGCAGCAACAAGTGGCTAAAGCAAGGATAACAAATGGGAAAGGATAAAACTCAAAAGGGTGGAGTAAGGACCTTGGCATTAGCACCGTGAGCTGTAAATTTGTTTCCTGCTGTTGTGTTTAACCCCAAGGGAAAAGTGAAAGGGAAGAAGTGAGGGCTGGGTGTCTCTGTGGGATTGGGAATAGGACACAAACCATTGTCTCCAGACACAGGCTTGCCCCGTAATGCCAGGGCAGCAGTCACAGCGTTACTGCCCGCAGTGCAGAAATCAGGGGTTATTTCTGGTACTAGCCCAGTTTCTTGCTTACACACTTGTCACTAATAGTGCTGCTGATAGGGGATACTGGGACCTGCTCTATGCCTTCCCAGACAGCCCTCACCACCCACTGCCTGTCTCCAGCAGCATGAGGGCTCAGACATCAGACCATTATCTACTTCAAATAAACACTGCATTAGTTTAAATCATTATGGAGGGGCTGAGTTTCAATTGCTTTTTGATTTCCTAATTGTCCCTGCCACCCCATTTAAATTCCCTCTTTTTCCCCTCCATTATGCTGGTATTCCCCTCGTTAAGCTGGTATGAAACATGTTCTATTGTCTTATTTGCTAGCTTCCATTTCTCAGGGAAAACAGAACACTGTGCTGGAATATCTCCCTACTCTCATGGTCTGTTTCATACAGTAAAACCAGCTAGACAAAGTACACAGGGTACCATACATCTTGGGCAACAAAGTCCTCACGAGGCACAAGGTGAAAGGCTCCAGGCTTTGCGATAAATTGCAAACTACTGCAAAAGGGAGGAAAGAAAGAAGAAAGACTCATCTAATTTGTTAGACCTCCGTTGCAGCTGCCTAAATGTTACTGGCTAGGGAAATTACTGTCAGCATGCCCAGCTCTCCAGCCAACTCATTCAGTGACATTACTCTTACTTGCAGTGTGTCTCACAGAGCTTAGGAAGAAAGTCTGTGCTCAAACCACCGAGCCAGATACCTGCCACCAGCTTCTGGCCTGAGAGAAAGACTGGTGACTGCAGTGAGCTAAGGGCAGAGCAGAGCATCACTGACTGTCTGCAAACAAAAAATTACCTGGCTTAAGAAGAAATCCTTCACCATCCAGAGCCAGTAGCTTGACACTAACAGCCTAAAAGAGATGCTGAAGTTCCATCATGGGCAATGCAAGAGCAGCACAAGCGCTGGAGGTCAGACTAGGTACCCTTTTTGTTCTCAGCAGAGCAAGGATCCATCAAGAGACAGAACTGGACCCTATCTTTGACACCATCTTCAGCTCCATAAATGCCTCCTTCCTGGCACAAACTCCTTTCAACTCATCCACTGCCCACAGACCCTACCACCAGTTAGTCTTAAGCTGCAGAGCCTCTAACTGAGAAGAGTGTCCTAAAAGAGCAAACCCAGGAAAAAATATAAAAATCAGTTCTTAAAGTACTTTGACTCCAGTTGCCAGAGCAAAAGAAGCCCACCTCTTCACAGAGGAGCTTAAGGAATTGAACTGAAAGCCAGCAGAGAAGGGAAGGTAAAAAGATGCAGAGAACAGCAGTTGACATAGAAGAAGTCAGATGAGAAAGTAGGTCTTTGGCAAAGGATGTCTCAGCTTCTCTCTGCATCAGCCAGTTTCACTGATGGCCTAAAATGTGTGCATCGGAGAGAGGAGGGAATGAGAGGAGTAGGAACCACAGATCATGAAACAAAGCCTGGAAGGCATGCTGAGGCACATGAAAAACAACGAAGTGGTTGGTGACAGCCAGCATGGCTTCACTAAAGGGAAATCCTGCCTGACCAATCTGGTGGCCTTGCATGGTGGGGCTACGGAACTGATGGACAGGGGTAGAGCAGTTGATGTCATCTACCTGGACTTGTGCAAAGTGTTTGAC
>JAOEHY010035791.1:0-66056 GCA_025447955.1 Psilopsiagon aurifrons
TTTCCCCTTCTTGAAAATGGGGGTTATATTTCCCTTTTTCCAGTCATTGGGAACTTCACCTGACTGCCATGATTTTTGAAATATGATGGACAGTGGCTCAGCAACTTCATTTGCCAGCTCCTTCAGAATGCCAGGATGGATTTCTTCTGGTCCCATGGACTTATGTACATTCAGGTTCTTACAGTGATCACGAACCAGATCCTCTCCTACAGTGGGCCCAGGGTATTCGTTCTCATAGTTCCTTCATGCGTGTGTGCTCGGAGTTTTCTCCTTAAATAGCTTGAATACGTCACAAGTAGAGGCATGAAATGTTTTAGACCTCTTAGTGCCTGATGCTGACATTGGTGCATTCTGAACCTGTTCTTTTCTGTTTCTAGTCTATGAAATGGTGTGATGAAGGAATTTATCTGCTGGCTTCACAGCCAGTAGATAAGTGTCAGTCTCAGGATGGTGCAGAATCAGCATTACAGGAGATTGAGAAGTTCCTAGACACTGGTGCAAGCAATAAAATCAAGGAGTTGAATAAAATCTACAGAGAGTATGCGCACATCCTCAATGAAGATCTAAAGGTACCAGAAGACATTTATGTGTATCTATGCAGCCATTTGTTATTTTTAGAATTGCTGTCTTGCATGGCCATTGATAAAGCTAAATAATCAGTATTAGGAATTATACCTGGGAATTGGAAAGCCAACACATTTTCCTACCTAAGGTGCAGGTCCTGTCATATCTTTGGAAAAGCATCAAGGGCTTCAGAGCCTTTTAATAACTACTTCAATTTTTCAGGTAGTGGATTGCTTTTAAAAGAAATTCTCCGAATTGAATATTTAAAATATCTTTCTTTTTTTTTTTTTTTTTTTTTTTTTATGTAGCAGAAAGGCTCCTGTCCTTAACATTTGTATGACTTCCCCTTTGCAACTGCCTTGTTTTAGGACTTGAGAACCTGTCCCTTTTCCTCTTGGTTGATCTCTTCATGTAACAGAACCATTAGGCACTGTCAGAAAAACTTTTCTTCTTTTTTGTTCTTTTTAAATTGAAACCTGAAACCCACTGGTTTCTCTACAGCAAGCACACAAAATGTTTCATGGAGTGATGGCTCAATTTTTAAGTGTACTAAATGACTGGAAATTATGCCTTGTTGGGAGCGAAGAGTAAGGTAATATTTTTATATGTGGGATAAAACCAATCACAATTGCAAATCTGTAAATGGCAGTGTAGCTTATCGATGGCCGTCTGACCATTTTTTTTTTGCTCTGTTTCTGTGGCAATGTTAGGAGCATGTGCAAAAGGTTTTCCAGAAGCAAGAAAGTATGGAAGAAATGTTTCAGAAGAGACAAGTAAGTCTTAAGAAACTGGCAGCTAAGCAAACACGTCCTGTTCAGCCAGTTGCACCAAGACCTGAAGCCTTTGTAAAATCTCCTTGTACCTCTCCAGGTAAGTAACTGTAGTAGCCTTTGTGCTGAGAAACTTTAAGAAACTTGCAGCTGTAATTTGTGGTTGCACAAACATCTGTGTCAGATCTGCTCCAGTTTTAACTGCTGTTTGATTTTGGTTTACATGCTTAGGTCTTCAAAGAGAATATGTATCCAACTCTGAAAGCAGTGCACTTCGGAGGGTAAACTACAGAAGAGGAAAGGTAATTGTTTTTCTTTGCACTTTTCATGCTTGCGAAAGTCTTAATACAGCAGAATATTCAGGAACTTCAAGAAGAATGAGGCAGTTCCACTGAAAAAGTGATGGTATTGCCCCTGTCGAAGTAACTCTGGCAAAGCAGTCATGTGTATTGAATAGAGACTGCTTTGTCACTGGGCTGGATGCGAGGGAAGGTAAAGTAAATAGTTACCTATATTAGGAAAAATATTAGGGGCAGCAAAATATAAAATCCATGAACAGGAAACACTTTTTATTTGCCAGTAGTAACTGGCTGCTCTTAAAACTGGCAGAAGTGAAGAGGTGGTTGTCAATGGCTCCAAGACAGCTTCACCTGACCTAATGGGTTGCTGTTCCCAAGTGGGGATGGTCATCCTGTCCCGCCTACAGTGAGGAAAGTAACCTGACAGCAGCACAGAAACAAGTAGTTTCCCACTGGGTTAGAGAATTAAATCAATTCAGCAAAAGTTCAGCAAAAGACAACGCAAGGAGAATGGCAGGACCACATGACCAGTAGGGACAACAGTTCAGGATGGGGTTAGTTCAAGGGGGATTGAAAGCAGAACCTCTCACTTTTTCAGCAAGACGTAATTAGGTCAGCCGTTATAGTAGAAGTTGTAAGAATGAACTTCTGTGACAAGATACAAAGTTACCATAACGTTAGCAGAGTACTTCATTTTTACCTTTGAAAACAGACTAAGGCCAGTGTTGCCCCCAGGATTATGCTGATTCTCTGATGTTGTCTTCCTGGAAAGGTGCCTCGGACCACAATCCTTTCTAAGCTGGTCTTTCATGGAGAGCTAACTCCCTGTGACTAAATGTTCTTGTGTGCTTCAAGACCTCCAGGTTGACTTGGAATTTTGTAGTGTTCTTGCAAATTGCCTTCATTTTTAATGGAGTGCAGTCTTTCTGGGGAAACATATGTTGACTGCAAAGCTCTGTATTTTAAAGTGGTTTTCCCCCGCCTGTGATGCCATGATAATTTTTTGTTGTTTGTTTGTTTCCGCCATTAGAGTGAAATGACTGAACTCCATCAAAGCAGAGGAGGATCTGCAATGGATGATGAAGAAAACCTAGCTGTGTTACGGCAGTAAGTATATTTTGATAAAAGAAAAATCCTTTTTCTCTGATTTGGTTCCAGCAAAGCCAGAGTTTGGCTAAGGATTTGATAAGACAAGTATGCTTCTCTGAATTAAGTCTCAGTACTTTTTTAAATACTTTGGCTATGCTCTGTACCAGGAGGAAGATATTTCAGTCTGTCTGCAGCATTATTTATAGTTCATATATTTCCCAGATTGTAGCTTTGCTGCAGCAGGGTGATGCTATGGCAGGATAACTATATATTTTCATTTCAGAGATTACATAGTTTTGAGTAGTAACTTCCTGTAAATCTATCAGAGTTTTTGGACTCCATGCTGCGGAAGACTTTGTCTTTTTATTTGACTTTTTAGCCCCTATTTTGGAAACCGTACAAAAAAAAAATCATTGTCTTATATAAAATACTTAACAGCATCACTTATATTAAAAAAGTAACTTAATACCACCTGCAATGTGTATAGCAGAGCTTGTCTTTCTACTTGTAAACTGGATACTTCTACTGTCTTTTCACCATTACAAGCACGTTAAATCATACAAAATCACAAGGGGAGGAGGTTGGGAAAAGCATGCTTGCTTAACCATTAGGGAAATTAAAGGAGCATTGTGATATTAAAAGATTGGCCTGAACGCTGTTAATTTAAAATGGTTGATGTAACTCTGAGTCTGTATTTGATAATTCTGTGCAGTTCTAACACCAGCTTTTGTAATACTTGTGAACACAGCATAAGCAGGTTTTGTACATACAATGATAAAATGCTTCACTGCTTCAGCTCAGTTAGTACAGCACTTAAAATGCTAGATTTGACTCATTTTCCTGTTTAAACACATTATCAGAGATTTTTAAATGTTTTAAAAATATGTGCTTACCAATAAGGGTATATAAGCTGTTGACAGAAATATCCATGAAATATCACATTTTCCGTTACCTGGAAATTGTTCTTTTATTATCTGAGGTAAAGTAGAAACACAAAGTTAATGTTGCATCATTACTTTGCATAAGTAAATAGACCTGCCTTAATTGCCATCCTTTGTCTACAGGCATGTAATGAATGAACTTATTGAGACTGAACGTGCATATGTGGAAGAACTTCTCTGTGTTCTTGAGGTAAAAATTCAATTCCACTGAAGCTATTAGTAAATCTGTTTCTCTCTTCCATTTCATGGATGCTCTGATGGTTTCCTTATCACTGTAATAGTGTCTGCTTGTCCCGTCAAGCAGTGTGATCATTACGTCTCTCCTCTCTGCATCATATTTTCACAGAGTCAGGAATGTGGGTTTTTTTTTTTTTTCCCTAGAAATATTCATACAACTAGGATTTTGCATTAGAAAACACAAATTGGGCAGAAAACAAGATATACCTAACTTTAAGGTGGAACATAGTGAGAGTTCTAATGATCATTCATTCCTGCAAGAGTTTATTCCAGAGTCTTCGGTCAGCTCCAGGAAGGTCATGTGTAACACGGGAATGTATATCTGCATCAACAGAACCTTGTGTCAGAGGAGAAAATTTGTTTATTTCATCCCTCTTTGCATACCTTTCAGTGATCTTCCAAATGTCCTGGGTACAATAGTGGGAACAGAGTTTGTTGTGATAATAATAAGGTTGATATTCTCTTCGCTCCATACTCGTGAAGGCACAGTTGCAGTACTGCCAAGTCAGTTGTAGAAATATGCTGCAGTATTCTGTGTTGCTCCTCAAGTCTGCTTGGTCTCCAGACACAGACGTGTCATTTTGTTGTAGTCTGATTTGTCTGTAGGAGATGAATAAGTTGCTGATAACTGAGGTTGATGAATTGGAATTGAGCCAAGTGTTACTTTTGGTGTCCATGCCAATGTTAACCTCCTAAATAGGAGCTGTTTTAAGTTATGGACTGGAAGTGATGATTTCTGGAAGCATATCTCCAAGTAAAAGGAATGTATGAGGGTTTTGAACTCTGGTCTTGCTTCTGCATAGTTTGTGCTCAGCTTCCCCATAGCATTTATGTCCTGGGTCCAGTCCAAGTGCTAGGAAGTTGATGACACTAGGATGGTTGTATCTGCTGTATGGTAGTAAGGAAAGGTAGGCTTGGTGTAGACCTTAAGCATCACTTTATTCTATGCTTTTGAATGCAATGCTATCTGTGGTTCTGTTCATAAAATAGAGACTCAGATAGTTCAAGGATTTTTAGTCCTTACTTCTGCTACTGGAGGGTTGCAGAATCTTTCTATTACTCTTGCTTTGCATAAAGTATAGTGCAACCCTTCTCTTGCTAGGTCAAGCTGTGTTGGTTTTCTGACAATGTGATAGACTCTCTAATACCCTGACCCTGCCAGGCACACTTTGCGGTGCCTCCTTGCAGTTTAGGATTCATCTATCGTGAACTTGGGTGTTTGGGACTGGCAACAGTAATTCTAGATGAGATCATTGCTGAAGTATGGTTCAATGGCAGTCTTCCAGCTTTTGATTAATGCTAGTTATTAATCCATCCCTCTGGCTATTTTCCAAATTCCTTTGTTTCTCCTACTTATTTTCCCATTTATCCTGTAAAATAACCTGATACTCTTTTGTATGGGAAGTGTCTCATTATTATGTCATATTTAATTGCCATGCATTTTCTCTTTGCCAAAGCTTCCAATGTAAAAAACCAAGGAAGCTCTAATGATTGATTATTGGCTGGGTTTAAACCATGACAGTTTGAAACTGCTATAGATGCTTTTATCTGAGCTTGATAGCTTTCCTTTCATTAATAACCATGGTCATCTTCCTTTAGGCTGTGAAATCCAGTAATTTTTACTGGGAAAAAATGTTGGTTTAGTCTATTTTTACTTATTATATTTGATTCCTTTTTCCATTTATTTCAATGCTTTTAGAACATCTTTCAAATGGAAGAATTAAGCAAAGCCTTATGTATTGTTGAAGGAAGATTAAATGATCCCTGTGGCCGCATAGAGTAGCTTTACCTCTCCTTTCTTAAAACACAAGTACTGCATAAGTAGTAAAACATGAAGAGGTTTTATACAACATTTTTAAAATAAGTACTGTGTCAGTCTGAAGTGAAAAAGAAATTATCAAAAGCTTTTTGTAAATGTATGGATTTCATGCTTTTATTTTTTCAGAATTCTAAAGTTCTGAGCTCTGCCAGGTTAAAAAATGAATAAAATTGAATTGCTGCCCCTATCCAAATGCTTGAATTGTTCAGGCTAGGCTAGTTCTCCTAGTTTTTGTAGTTCGGACATCACTTTGAAGTTAAGAATCTTATTTGTAGGTGCACTTTTGCTTATCTTTTCACATAATCTGTCAGTGTGTTATAATTCAGTGCAGTTTATCAGTGTCACTAACACGATGTTCTGTTACCTACAAATAACTACAGACAGCTTGTTCCCTCATACTAATAGCTAAGACCGAGATGAAGGTTTGTGTGTGTACTGGAATTGCATCTTTAAATGCAGATGTGTAAAGTTTTAACAGAAAAAGTATGATCTGTAATTTATAAGCAGTATGGGAATGCATACTCTTTGCTTGGTGGAAACGGTTGCAAACTTTGTTTCATCTTAACTAAACTTGCAGTAACTATTCAAGTGTCTTACTAAAGGCTATTGGTGTGTCTTACTGGACTGATGGAAAACCAGAATTTGTATCTTTTTTTAATGATTAATACTAAGCTCTTTCTTTGTTATATGTCAGCCTGCAAGCAGACTGTCAACAAGAGATAAATACTGTCAGAAAAGGGAGCTAATAAGTGTGCCTCTCTCTTTTATTGCAGGGTTATGCTGCAGAGATGGACAACCCCTTAATGGCTCATCTCATTTCACCAGAACTCCACAATAAGAAGGACATCTTGTTTGGGAACATGGAAGAAATTTATCACTTTCACAACCGGTAAAGATTTGCATTCAGATCTAAAAATAGCATTTGGATAAGATTTTTTTACTCTATTAATCTCAATTAAATTGCTAGAAGATCCTTACTGAGTCACAGTTGGCTATCTGACATGTCAAAATTTGTGTTACATAGAAGAGGAAAGGCAAAATATCTGTAACAGGTCAGCAAAGCTGTCTGAAGCTTCATTCAGGTGATTGCAGTCGACATGTAAAATTATTGCATTTTGATGTTCTTCCTGAAGAAAGGTATTGGGATCTGGTTAAAACCTAACTAAAGCAAGGTTGGTCTGGTTGGGATTTTTTTGGGGAGGGGTTGGGGGTTTTTATGAAATTTGTTAAGGAAAATAAATTGTGATTCTAAACCACAAATTCTCAACTCTTACATCTGATCAAGACTGGTTAATGTTATACTTGAGGGACCTCTCAGTGAAGTTTCAGTCCTTGCTACTACAGAGATATTTCTTCAAAGGATAATATTTAAATTGGTAGAAAAGTATTTTCAAGAGAAGTTAAGCATGTCAAATAGTTCCTTATTCCAGTAAAACTACACTGTACGTTTTGCTGCTGACTTTTTTTGGGTGATTTTTTTATTCAAATTTGGTTTGGGGTTTTTTTGTGGGTTTTGTTTGTGTTTGTCTGGGGAGGTGGGATTTGGTTTGTTTGTTTGCTTTGTGATCTTTAGTAGTATTTGGAAGGAAAACACAAACTTTTACTTTAAACTGTACAAATACTTCTGCCAAAACTAAATCTCCCTTCCTTCCCCAGTCTTCTATTCAATTTCAATTGTAGCAACACTAAGTTAAAAGAAATTAGTCAGGATATTATAATATGCTATCTCTTTTTTAAGTACGCGATCTAGAAGAGTTTTGTAGTACAGAATTACAACTCTGGTTCCAAAAGTTTAGAAGAATTGTAAATTGTAAACATTTGCTGCAGCTTTTTTAATGTATACTCTCTGCTCCTCGTAGAATATTCTTGAGAGAACTAGAAAACTATGTAGAATATCCAGAACTAGTAGGACGGTGCTTTCTGGATCAGGTATGTGTCATCTTCTGCTGGCTTTTCATTCATAAGCCCCCCTGTAGGGCTGTAACATATGACAGTGATCTTCATGTGATTGCCACCATGTCCCCTTTGTCTTGAACAGGTAACACGTTATGAATGTAGATGTTAATTGAGAGTAGGGATGTTTTCTGCTGTGTGGGGTGATTAATTTTCTTAGAAAGTGCTACTACCTTGTTGAAACAAAACCACTTTATTAAAGTAGCCTTTAGGAAAACATGGAGTCATGCACTGTATTGTTTCACATCACTATAAATGGTTGGTTTACTTGGGTAGATTTCTTTACTGGATATTTTTCTTTACATTCTTTTCTGTTCTCTTTAAAGAGAACACCTTAACAGAGTTAAGTCCAAAATATTTTTATTCTGAAAAGAGAAAGCTATGCCAAAATAAAACCTTTTTTGTTCTGGGATTTATTAAAAAGTGAGTCTCACCCATAGTACACTAAAGGGCTAAATAGGAATCTGCTTATGGAAATCAATCTCCTGTTGTTGCTGCCCACTGATGCTCTGAAACTCTTGGGAGAAGCCATCCCTCTCATTCCTATTTACTGGTTTCATCCATGGGGACGCTGTTGCCTAAAACTGTGGGACAGAAGTACTGTGCTTGCCAATGTCCTATCTAATCTTTCCTTTATAGTTACTATGACAGTTTCAACAATTTCATTTTGCTTTTGACAAGTACTGAAGTGATAAGAGGCAACAAACTGTTTTGTCTCCTTAGTGCAATTCCCAGGCCAAAACACATTCATAAAAAGAAAATGTATAAAGAAAAAGGGGTAGACTTTTAAATAAGTTGCACAGAGGAACTCATGGTTGGGCATTCATAGAAGTATTTTGCATATTGTAATAGAATTATATTTGTAAATATAATATATGCTGCTTTGTTAGTTACTTAAAATGCAACTGAAGCAAATATTAATAGGAGCATCTTATTCTGATCTCTTCTGAGTACAAAATTAGTAGCCATTACAAAATCGGTGATTTTCAATAATTGTTTATTGCTTGGGTTACTTCAAGGAATTGCTTTTTGTTGTTGCTCTTTCATAGCCTTAGAGATTCTGAAAAGAAAAAAGTCTTATGAATTTTGTATATTACAGTTACAAGAATTTATTAACTTTTTGCTTGTATCCCCAATTTCAGATGGAAGATTTCCAGATTTATGAAAAATACTGTCAAAATAAACCTCGCTCTGAAAGTTTGTGGAGGCAGTTTTCAGATTCTGTGTTCTTTCAAGTAAGATTGCTCGAGTGTCTAAAATAACTGCAGTGTTGGTTTTGTTGTGATTTTTTTTGTTTGTTTTATTCACCTCAAGAACAAATAACAAAATATTGATAAATATTGATTTTAAAATTTTGATAAAAATACTGATCAGTGTTCTGATGGAATCCAACGCTGATTACAGGAATGTCAAAGGAAACTTGATCACAAGCTCAGTTTGGACTCATACTTGCTGAAACCTGTTCAAAGAATAACCAAATACCAGTTATTGCTGAAGGTATGTGTTACTAACGTATAAGTACCTTTTGTGCATTTGGTTTTTTTTAATGCTGCTTCTCTCAGCCTGCTGAAGAAGAAACCTAAAAGCTGTTAGGTGTATACATTGAAACAGAGAAAATCCCAGTCTATCAGCTTTCAGTGGGGTCCTTTTCTCCTGCAGCCAAAAAGCGTCTAGTAGACAGGCAAATGGTACACAGGGATACTGTGTAGCTGCTTCTGCCCTTATATTTTGGCTGAAGAAAAGAATGAAAAAATGATTAGGGGAAAGAGAAGGACCAAGAAAACTTTGCAACAAAGAAAACATAGTATCTGAAGTACTTGTTACTACAGCTGTAGTAACCAGTTACTACAGACACCAGTTACAGTTGCCTCATCTGTATTATAGGAATTTGCCTTGCTGGGTTCTATGAAATGCATTCTAGGAAAGGTACTTGACCAAGAGCACTGTTTGGTTTTTTTACAAAGGATGCTGTGTGATTTACTTAAATGTGCTAACATTTGAGAGAATAAAAGGAGGGCAATATCCTATCATAAATTTTCAAATTAATGTAAAAGGTTTTGCCATGTTTGAAGTAAGAAATATTTCCCACAGAAATGCATGTTTTGGTAATTGTGTTTAATAGTAGTTTAAAAAAATTGCCTTGAACCAAATTTATTCTTAAATTAAAACTGAAGTCAGTAGCTTTTAAAAATTAATTACATTAAGCTTGTGCAAAGAGGGAATTATCAGAAAGGTTTTTGATTTTGAAGTATCTTTACTGCCTGCAGTCCACAAGTAAATGCTTATTCTCGTACTATGAAGTCTGGGGGGTTCCACATGAAAGTGCAGCTAAGTTTATGTGGATCAGATTGGAAGATACAGCTTTGCCAGTAAGCTCTTTGGAGAAGGGGTGACTTAAAATATGCAGTAAGGGTTAAGTTTATTACTAGCATCCCTGGCGTTGCCATAATTGAAATAGTAAATGAAATTGACCTATGATTTTACATATGTTGTTCACTTCCAAAAAGCTACAGATACAACTTTATTTGCTTTTGTTGTGGGATTTGGGTTCTTTGGGTTTGGGGGTTGGTTTTTTGTTGTTGTTGTTTGGTTTGGTTTGGGTTGTTTTGCATTGTTGCTTTTCTCAATCATGATGAAAAAATGGATGCAAAGTTAGCTTTGTACAATTCTTAGGTAGAGTATACAAAACCTCTAGATGAATGAAATATATTTGGCTAATTAACAGCAGAGATAAGAATTAAAACCTTAGGGTCTTCTGAGTTCCAGACAGTGTTTAATCAACTAGATCTTAGATATGAAACTTTTAAAACTTTGTCCAAATTCACTGTTAAGATATGAATGCTTCTAGTTCTTGATGTTTCCAAAGCTAAGTAAGTACATTGTCATTCCCTGCCCACTCAGGAAATGCTGAAATACAGCAAAAACTGTGAAGGTGCTGAAGATCTTCAGGAGGCATTGACTTCTATACTGGGTATTCTCAAAGCAGTAAATGATTCTATGCACCAGATAGCTATTACAGGCTATGATGTGAGTAACAGTATTTTTACTTACTTTGAAATTTCTTTTCATTCATTTCTTAGATATTTGCATGGCATACCCTGTATGCATACTAATAATGAGAAGAATGTTTTACAAAAAGTTTCTTTAAACTCAGTTGTGTAGTGAAAATAATGCAAAATGGGTCTGTCTGTACTGTTCTGAAGTTTTCCTGCTATGAATAATATTTTGCTCTGTCTATCCAAGGATGTCTTGTTTGTTTGCTTGTCTTTTCCTTTGATCTACTTGACACTTCAGTTAGAGACTGAAAATTGTCACAAAGAGTCTGGTTTAGGCTACGGCCAAGTGGAGTCACTACTAAGTTTTTATATCTATGTGTAAACACACAAAACTTTCAGTAAAGAAAAATAAATCAGAATAAGCAGCTGTGGAGTAGAGTTTGGGGGGCAAAAACCCAAACAGCCGAATAGGCATAGTGCGCTTCCCCCTCTATGTGCAGATCTGTTTATCTCTGCTACTGGTACTATTGACTGTAAATCCTGCGTGAACAGTGTTGGGGAGAAAAAATTATGTGTAAAAATCCAACACTGACTTTACTTCTGTTATCTTTCCAAACCCAACATAAACACTGATGTGCGAGATTATTTGGAATGACAGAACTTGTGAAGACCTGTTTCAGAATATGCTTTTTAGTCTGATGTTATCTCTTTGTACTTAAAAATATCACTTTTTTTGTTCCAGGGTAACCTGAATGAGCTAGGCAAGCTTTTAATGCAGGGATCCTTCAATGTCTGGACTGATCATAAAAAGGGTCACTCAAAGGTGAAAGATTTGGCACGCTTCAAGCCAATGCAGCGTCATCTCTTCCTCCATGAGAAAGCAGTGCTGTTCTGTAAAAAGCGAGAAGAAAATGGAGAAGGATATGAGAAAGCACCTTCTTATAGCTACAAACACTCCTTAAATGTAAGACACCTAGCAGTCCAGCAAGGTTGAGGTACTATGGGCTGAGCCTACAGTAATACAGCATTTAGGTTTTTGTCTGCAAAGCTGTGTTACAGTTCTGCACTGGGAGCTTAACCCTTTTGGGCAAAAAAGAACCTAAGTGGTACTGCAGGTCTATGTTACTTTGTGTTGCTTTCTGTTAGAGAGTTGGAGGAGAGGGGGTGTGAATTACCCTTTGAGACTCCATGTCCAAACTATACTAGTCTAGCTGAATGTAGAGCAGGGTGGTATAAAATAGATCGAGATTTTGTGGTCTGAATTTTAAAAGCAATGTCTTGTGGGTCAGTTTCAGTTTAAATCTTTCTTTCCTCTAAGGTAGCCAAGCTGATACCAAACACTAAATCTCGTATGTCCAACATGCAGATCATGTGTTATTAGATATTCTTTTCCTAGAGCAAGAAGCCAAATGTGGTTTTCCTTTCCAGAAATAGAGTACCAGATAATACAGTAGCTGCCTGTTTCCATTGCTTCTGTAACAATGTGATCTGTCAGCTTCTGTTCTCTTTGCTTCCAGATGGCAGCAGTTGGAATAACAGAAAATGTCAAAGGTGATGCAAAAAAATTTGAAATCTGGTATAATGCAAGGGAAGAAGTTTACATTATACAGGTAACGAAATAACCACATCTAAAAACAAGAAAAAGAGAGAAGGTGGGGGAAGTCTAACTGTAAGGTCTGGAATTTTGTTCCACTGGTATATCACTAATAGATAGTGATGAGGAAATGTAGAAAATCTCAAACCACCACCAGATTAATCAATCAGGTAGTTTCTTAATAGATTTCAATTGCAGAGTCTTCGGAAGGTGGGGGGTGGTGGGAGGGGTGGAATAATGGTGGTTTACTATATCCATGGAGAATGCTGTATGCACCATTACTATTGCTCTTACTGGAGCAGTGGATGGCTTGGGAGCCAGAGTTTGACTGTAGCATGTGCACAGCCTCTGCCTTAGTGTATTCCACTTCTAACACCTAGGTTCTGTTGACGAAGGACTGGAGAGACAGCTCTGTGTGTCTCTCTTGAATGATTCCTCCAAGTCTGCTTTGGAATGCAACTCTGTGTAATAAGTCTTCTATGCTTGATGGCTGATTGTATTTATTTTCGGGTAGGCACCAACACCTGAAGTTAAAGCTACTTGGGTAAATGAAATAAGAAAAGTGCTGACGAGTCAACTGCAGGCATGCAGAGGTAAAATATTTTGGATAAATATATATTTTAATTTCTTTTCTCTTTGAACTTCAAAACCTGCCCTGTGTATCATCACTGTGAAGACTTAGAAATGAAAAGCTTAGAACACAAGTCATTTTTTATGGTTCTTTTACTTTCTTCCATTACAGAAGCTAGTCAGCACAGGACACTAGAACAAACACAAAGTTTACCTCTACCAGCATCATCTTGTACAAGGTAAGCAAGTATGTTGTCAAATTTGCCTGGCTGTAATGTAAATATACTAATACACCTAGTTTGCAGTTCTTTGTTACTCCAGTCCCTTAATACTGCCCCCTTTATGGTTTGGGTTTTGTTTTTGTTGTTTGGGGCTTTTTTTTAGTGTGGTGAGAGGTGAGAAAGTAGGTTTCTTCGTACTATAAAGCTGTAAACTTCAGAGTTTATGCATCTCCAGAACTGTTAAACTGAGGAGCAGTGGCACAGACTTTGCCAGTTGATAGAGAACACATGAAGGCAGTTTTCTGTGCCAGCCAAAATCCTGAAGGTATTATGGCTCTGTTTGTTGAACAGCTAATTACATACTTTACATCCCAGATGAAAGAGCTGTGGGGAGCAGCCTTTTCCTTCTTTCTTTATTTTTTTCCTTCACCTGAATTATATTTTATTTCCTTTCCCAGTGTCTTGCTATCTTCCTGTTTATTTGTTTTGTGTGGGGTTTTTGTTCCCCCAGGGCATTATCTTTTCTCTCTTCTTTGTTCTGTTTATTAAAAGTGATGTGTCGGTTTCTTCAGTGTCCCAACTTCTGAGTCAAGCTTTTCTTCTTTTCCTATCTTTAATCCCTCACCCTATATAGTCTTCTGCTTTTACCTTCTATTCAGGCCTTCTCTGACATCTCTTTTTAATCACCTGCTTCTCACTCTTTTTTAGTAAGCGTATGTCTATGTACCCTTAGGCCCATGTGCTCACATCTTCAGTCATTCCCACCTGGGGTGTGCTCAAAAAAGTATCAGTAGCTCTCTCCTCTGCACGTTTTATGAAATGACTTCATCACTCAGGGAGAATTTCCCAAATGTATAGTATTTGTGGGATGTCCTTCTCCAGCCCATTCGCAAATGGAGGTGTGATCAGAATCCAACTGCAAGATCCAGTCTCTGTTCTTCAGCTGATGTATCCAATCAGTTCTGGGTTAAGAGCTTCTGAGGGCAGAGTTTATTCCTTTCTTTTCCTTTTGTTTCCTTTTTTGTTTGTTTGTTTTTGTTTCCCTTATTACCTTCAGGAGGGACTTCTCAGCACAGAATGTGTCCTGTAGCTGAGAATGAATGGAGGTTGTCCTGAGCTGTCTTTTCAGTAGCTCCCACTGCCATAATACATGCAGTTGCAGTTGGTTAGGGGAGCCTTTCTCTTTTGTGTGTGCTTATGGTCTTTAAATGCACAGTCACCGAAGACTTTTTTAGTCCTGGATACTATGATCTGGGAAGTAGTTAATAAACGGCATAGGTATCTGTATGTAAAAGGCAGACCATGACCAAATGTCATCACCCCTGTTCAGACACAAATTTGCTGAAGACGTATTGATTGTCTTAATTTTCTTCCACTAAACAGTCCTTCACGGAACCACATCAGAAACACCAAAAAAATGGAGGAGAGAAAAGCTGATCTTGCAAGTCTAGAAAGTTTTGGCACCACAGTAGCACCAAAATACCCCGAGAAAGGCAAAGGTGAGTTTACGCGTATGTATTTTGTTGCCTTTAATTACAAAGAGCATGCCTGCACTGCAGATGCACAGGCAGATCCACCAGCAGAGTAGACATGGTAGTACAGGGAAATGCTGCATTACACCTGAATGAGCAGGGCTTTGCCCTAAGGCAGCTCACCCACAAAGTGCTACCCACTCGACAGCCACATGCCATTCCCATCTGCCCATAGCCTGGATTTCTGTGTTCCACTGCGTGGTGTGTACAGTTTCAAAGCCACTTTGAATGAAGGGTAGCCAAAAGGAGGTGGAAACTATGTGTTATGAGGCAGATCTTCTCTTAGAGCTGCCCAGCTTCTCAAGTTCCTCTTCCTCTGTATAAATTTCCTGGAATTACCTGTTTTGAAAAGCTTTGGTAGTGTTTTTCTTTATTTTTTACTCCAGTTTTGGTTCCCATCATGGAGATTATTTACTGAACCAGTGGCGGTACAAACCCCTGCATATTGAGAACGACTGGCCAGTCAGGTTCTTCTGTTGTACCTGGAATTCAGTTGACCTTTCTCATCCTACCATGCAGATTCCCTGTCAGGGCTGCAAATGATTTGTTGCCTTGATCTTTTCATGGCCTTCTCCCTTTTCTTTCTGTGTCTCTCTCTTCCTTTGTAGATGACACTAACCCTACCTCAGAATGCTCTGTACTGTCAAAACGCTTTATGCTGCAGGGCTTTACTAACCTCAAAAGTCAGAAAGGTAATTTAAAAATAAAAACAAAAAAAAAGGCTAGACTGTTTTCTGTTTAAAGTTCTAATTGAAGCATCACTCTCTCTGTGTGTGTGTGTGTGTGTGTGTGTGTGTGTGTGTGTTTGTAGTGTGACACATGCTAAATGTATGCACTAGGTTGTTCTCCCAAAGTTCAAGCTAGGCTCCTGAGTCACCAACCCTAGCAAGGAAATACAAAGAGAAACCAGCTCCAGAGTGGGAGGGTGTGATGAATCTGGGAAAAGTGGAGCTGTTGGATTTGCAAGGGAAGGAGTGCAGTTTCCAGTACCTCCAGTCTCACTATCAAGTCCGAAGAAAGAGTTTATAGTGCCCCAGTCCTGTAGGAAAACGAGAGGAAGTTAGTTGTCTTCAGATCAGACACCTGGCCTGCTTCTGTGGATCTGCCCCAAAGGCATTTGTACTTGGCAAAAAGAAATCAAGGTTTTCTAGAGTATTTCTCTATTGGCATCTTTCCTAACAGACCTCCCAAAACATGACTACAGCAGAATGCGTATGACAACATTGTTTTGCTGGATACAAAATTAAATAATAATTTTCCTATGCTTCCAGAAATGATCTTTACCTTTTTTTTTTTTCCCTAAAATGGGCAATGGGAGTTTGAGACCATTCTTGCTTCCTCCTGCCATGTAATCACACTGGCACATTCACTTCTTGCTTTAAACAGCTGTCTCTGAACAGTATGAATTGCTTTAAGATGATGGCACATTTTCAAGAGCATGATGTGCTTTTTTTTTCCCCAAGCACCTTTTCTGAATGCCTTTCTAAAACCTCATTACCTTTGAGTTCTTTCTGGAAAGACTCTAGGGTTGTGTATCTTATGCTGGTGAGGTGAGCTCTAATATCCAATGCTTGCCTTGACAGACACTCCATCTGCTTCTGCTAAAAGCCAGACATTGCCAATGATCCTTCTTACAGGACCAGGTATTGCTGTAGTGCTAGATATATATAAGAATGATTGCTTAACTTGGTAATGTTTGTCTCAAATTGAAATTAATTGTATCCAGTTGATGTCTACTTCATTTAGAAAAGACTGCATAAAGTTTCTTCTACTACTATAAAATAAATTTGTCAATTTAATCTCCAAATAAATCATATCTTCAGTATCTCCAAATGCATATAAGTAATTAATTCCTTCTACTGTAATTGACCAATGACAGCTAAAATTAGGGAGGTTACAGAAATCTACTTGTTTTCCAGTGTAAACTCAAAGGTATTTAGCATGCAATCCACCTATTCTCTTTTTTCCAGTTCTTCAATATCTCTCTTCTGTGTTTTTTTTTGCCTATTCATCCTCCTGCAGCTTCTCCTACCAGTCCTGACAAAAAAGCTAAACGGCATGAAGTAGTGAGTGACCCAACTCCTTTTGGTTTAAGAGGTATAGTGATACCACATCTTGTACTCCACAAATTTCCACACGTCTCTCGTGTAATGTGTTACATCAGAGTGCTGGGGATACCTATATGATGCTGGTTTGTGCAGCTGATTTGATATCAGCTGAGTTTTTCCAAGTGCATCTGTCACCTTCTATATATATTGGGTTTTGATAGCACAACTGGTAAAAGTTTTACCTTGACATTAGATGAAGTAGTATATGTCTAACTAGTTTTTAGGTGACAGCAGAGGGAAAGAGATCTTCTGCTGAAGAATTAACCAGAATCTGGGTGATTAATGGCAGTACACGGGCATCCAGTTGCTATGAGACACATGGTTTTCCAGTTAGCATCCTCCTGTCACTGTGCCTCTTGTGGAGATGATTTAACTTTTTTTAAAAGAAGGAAAAAATAGAATCCAAACCTCATGTACTTTAGTCAGAGTGAGGATTGTTGCTGTCATGTGGAATTTCCATTTTAGATCTGCATTTATGACTGTAATCACAGTCCTGTTGCATCTTTCTTTGGGTGACAGTAGGCAATTTTTACCAACCTGTAAAGCCAAGATGATTTAGCTGAACGCCTTGTAGCAGTTTGCCTCCTGTCCTCCCAACCCACAGCCAAGCAAAGAATAGAAAAGCATTTCCATTAAATGATCCATTTCTAACCAGCAAGGCTGTTGATGAAGGCTTGAGTACAAATCCCTGTGGCTAATTGACTAGAGGGGAGAAGGAGAGCAGTCCCCCTCTTCCTGACACTCTTTCCACCATCTCTTTTGGAAATTATTATTCTAAAGATTATGCTTTTTCAAGCCCTACCATTGTCCTCCTCTCCAGGTTTCCACAGCCTTTGTCTTTCTCTCACTTGTGGAAATGATGCATGTCCAGCTGCTGTGCTGAGGAAACTATGCCACACCATTCACCTCATCTGAGCAGCGGGAAATATAATCCCAGGCCGGATGCATGCAGAAATTCCACAAGTATAGCTGTGGGAGTTTCAGGTTAACTTTCTGTAGGCAGCAGTCAAACCTCTGAGATCTTCAGGCACCACAGAAATCTTGAGGGCCTGAAAATGTTGTCAGAAAGCAAAGGGTGTTTGTGGCCTGTTGCACAGATACTGGAATTTTTCAGGGTGGGCAGTCCTTGATCATTGTTAATTTACAGTAATATTGGGTCCTTGGAGCAGACTTGTCTGATTTGCTGTCCTGTCCAGCAGCCCCTCACTTTATGAAACGCTGAACCTCGTAAGTGAATTTAAAACATCTAGTAACTCCTCTGCCTTGCACCTTCCAATCGCTTTTCTGACACTTTATCTTTTCCTCCCCTATTCAGAGGGATGAACTGGCAGCTGACCCAGGCATTTTAGGATGAAACTACACCAGGTGGTGATCACAGCTCCCTTGTGCAGAGTACATTCCCCCACTTGTTTCCTTTCACTGCCATATTGCTCAGAGTTACATTGCAGTGAGCTCAAGAAAAATGAATTAGTTACAGAATTGCATCTTGCAGATCGATCCTGTCTCTGAAGAAACCTGTAGGCCCATTTCTGAAGAGAAGTGGTTAATGAATTCTTGGGTTTCCTGCCACCTTCAAATCTAAACTCATTTCCGCGTAACCTTGTCTTTTCTTGAGACTGCCTGCCATTTTCTTACCTTTTCTGCCTTTATGGGGAGCTCTGATGTAGTCAAACTGTGCAGAATATACATGTGCACACTGAATGTGCATGCATAAATTTTGATGCCTGTAGTTAGTTAGTATGAATATGACCACAGTGACCTCTCCCCTTCTGTGACCAGGATGAGATGGGCTTCTATACAGACTTGTTAATAGCAGAGTGCCAGCTCGTATGAGGAATAGGAGTATATTGTTGCTATGGGCAGGATCAGGCGAGTGTGTTCTTACCTACATCAGCACAATATATGAAGAGAAAGAGGCTGAGGAATAAGAGCCATTACCCAAAACGTTCCAGATGAGCAGGCCAGTGAGTATGATGCTACAGGCAGAGCAATTACAGTGATCGCACTTTCTTTTGTGGTGCTCATTGGTTCTGTTTCTAATGAGAGTTGGAACAATTAAGTGAAACCGAGGGTTTTTTGGTTATGTTGTTCTTAACTTGGATAAAATGGAAAGATGTCCCACAAATCAACTAGATGATGTGAGCTTCCAAGGAGATTTTTCATGGAATATAGATGGAATTTATTACTCAGTTTCTTCACAGATGGAAGTTGATTCTTAACACTGGACAAGGCCAAATGGGTCAATACTTGTAATACTTGGATGACCCTTGTGCGGGTCATCCAGCAGTGCAGGCAAAGTAAAAGTCCCACTCCATTTGGTGTGCTCTGGGTGTGATTTGTTTCTATGATTCTTAGATTGCTTTGGCTGGACTGTGGTGATGCTCGGGTTTTTCCCTGAGGTACTGGCATGACCTGCCATGTGACAAATCCCTCTGAAGCAGTGAAGAGCAAAAATGCTGATGCTTTCTTAAGTAATAGTTACATAAAGTTGGGAGGTTTGTTTTTCCTTTCATTCTTTTCATCGAGTTTAATTGTTACTACCATTTGGCCTGAACCAAAATCTTACTTACAAATATTTGTCTAGTTTATTACAACATTTTTTTCTTCATAAACTCAACACATTTATAAGCAGCTGCTGACCTCAGTGAACAGCATCTTACTAGTAAAACTTATTGTAGGTTTATTTGGAAAAGGGATTTTGTGCACTCTTGATATGATTCAGCTTGATTACATAAATGAAATGCCTTACCCTGAGAGAGCAAAAGGAACACTTGGCAATAAATGACAGGCAGGAGATTGCTCTTGTGATGTTCGGTGGCTTAGAACCAAGATAAGTCAGCATGATTAAGTATCCTTGTGTCAGCATGAATACCCTTAAATAATAAGCTGCCTTGTCAGGTGAAGTACAGAGTGCTGGTAGTTTGTGTTGAATTTCTTGACAGCTCTAAGTGCTCAACAGTTCAAAGAAGACAATGCACGTGCATCCGTTGTTCCAGCAGGCTGGTTAGGTTGCTTTAGGTGGTAATCCTCTGTGTTCATCCTCTTCCCATAAAGTGTACATTCCTGTCTTCAACCTCCTCCCAAGAAAAAGAGTATCTATCCATCATTCATAAGAGATAAATAGCTGCTTTTCAGTTGGGAATTTGCATTCTTTCCATCTGTTTCCTTCTATGTAAATCCAAAGGGCCATATTCATTGCTGTGCATTACCACAGTTGAGGGAAAAGGGCCAATTTTTGCCAGCTGTGAATTTCACCCAGTGGCTGTAATAACTTCACTGTGTTAGGTTTTCCTCCTGTTTATACTGATCGCTTAAGAGCTTCTCAGCGGAAAGAACACTTCTCCCAGTCAGTGGCTCATTGCTGCAGAGTTAATGATTGGCTGTTTGTTCCCCAAGGTTGGGCTAAAACATCTCATTCTCTTGATGCATCTGAAGAAAATGATGGCTGGTCTAGCGCTGAAGATCCACTGAATTCGTCGGATGCAGAGGAAGAAGGAGGAGGAGGGGGAGGCGAGATGAAGCTGGTAACCAGAAATTCTTTTCTATTGAACTAAACCAATGATACTGATCCCTTGTGTGTGGCTTTTGCCATTTGAAGTTTGCAGGAAGGAAAGTGTCTGGCTTGAAATCCTCAGCTGGACAAAATTCTCCTAAATCAGCCTTGTTTGTACCTTGGGAGTGTCCATTTTGTACCTGAAGACTAGTGAGTCTGTGACTGCTTATGTCGTAGTACAGCAGTTAAGTGATGACATGCTCAGCTCCCATGTCAAACAGACTTTGACACATACGGTTGCGGTTGTTTGCCAGATGATTTTGGAGTTTTGTTGTTATTTTGAATTTTTTCTGTAGACATTTAAATTGATTGTCGGAATGAAAACATTTCACTGAATGTTTTGCAGGGGGTGAGAATTCATGTACTGAATTTACATATAATTGAACAGCAAAGTTTTACTGTTTCTGTGTGTATATTTGCATTGTCTTCAGCATGTATGTGCATAAGAAATCAGGGAAGAGTACTCTAATTTCATAGCAAAATCTGCAAGGTCCCTTAAAATACTCAACAGAATTAATTTGTGGTTTTCCTCTGTGTTCATTTAGACTCCTGGCAAATATACAGTTGTGACTGATTATGAGAAAGGAGTTTCTGAAGAATTTACAGTGAAAAGTGGAGATCTAGTTCAACTGATTCGTGAAGGGGAGGATGGTCTCTGGTACGCAGATCTGTGTTTGGAAATTTTTATATGCAGAACTGTGGAAGACATAAGACAGATGTTTAGGGCAAAACTTTCAAAGGCATCAAATGAAGCAACCTGACTTTTTATTTTTTCTTATATCTTTTTTAGGTATGTGAAGAACCTGAGCACCGGCAGAGAAGGTTGGATTCCAGCAAACAACCTGCTGATGCTCATAGGCAATTCCAAATCAGCTCAATCTTTAAGCAGCTCTGGTAGGCTATTCATTTTAAATGAAATTATTGTGTCTCTGAAGATTCCTATTATCAAAGAAAGTTGTGAAGAACAACCATATAATATTTTCTTGTGTTCTTTTTTTCTTTCCCTTTCCCAGAATCAGGCACTGCCTCCAGCACTTTGAGCACATCATCAAGTTGCAGTGATAGCTGCAATGCCAGCAGCACGAGCTTCTCGGACATTAAAGGCTAACGTTAAATTTTCATCCCACCTCAATGGAAGGTAATTCTGGAATTTGTCATTTTGTGCCGAGTTCTGAACACTGGAGACTCCAATGGAGAACCACCAGTTCTATGCCACCAGCCCTGAGTATTTTCAGTGGTGATTTTCACATTCTCCCAGAAGATCCCAATGAAAAGTGCATGGAATGTGAGGTTGTAAATAAAAATTAAAAGATTTGAAATAAGGTCTTGTAGAGGCTTCTGCTCTAGAGTCTGAAGCTGCAGAGCTGTTAGCATAAAACACATTTTCTCACTGATACACAATCAGTTTTCTGCAGAACTGTATCATTTTGTAACAGCCAGAATCTGAATGTGAGCAAACAAAATGTGTTCAGTACTAAATCCTCATTGTAAACTAATAACATAGCAATCACTGTACAGGATACTATGAGGAAAATAAATAAGAGTTTACAGTTCCTCCTCCCCAAAATCCACTTTCTCCAAGGATGTACCTCAAACAGTGCAGTGAATGGGACTCTTACAGCAACCGAGAAGGAGGTTTGCTCCAGCCTTTTCTCTTCTCTTGCATCTTCAGGACATTCTTCTGCTCCCTAGAGACTGGGATGCAGACGTGACCAATTCACTGACCACAACAGCATCAAAAGAAACTATTATTTTATTCTTTCCAACCTTTAATGATGTGTGCAATGGAATAGCTGTTTTCCGAGGTATTTTGGCCTCACAACCAAATTCTTTACCAAGATCACTGTGTTTACATAGCCTTGGCAACTTGGTAGTATACTTTTTTTTCCTTACACATGTGCACAATGAAACACATTCTTATTCATTAAATTATTTCTTAATAAATGGTAATTACACAGTTACCTTCAGCTTTCACAATTAACATGCAATTACAAGCAGAGGAAAATATTGGGCTGCACTATGGATCGAGAGCCTTCCTTGAGCCAAACCTATGAGGGCCAGAATTTGGGTGTGTTTTTAATCATGTTTGTAATGTTTGTTGCAGTTATTCAAAGAGAAAAGAAACAGTGACATAATTATTCCATAAAAGGGAAGCATGGGAGAAAAAAAACTGTATTAGGTAAGGGCCAAGTTTATGCTACAGACAAGTATTTTAATTTTTTTAAAAGGAAGGGTGATATTATACTTGCCACTTTTTGAAGGCATGATGTAAGCCAATGCTGTAAATTTTCATGTTATCAGGTGTTCTTTGCATGTCATCCTTACAAACAGTTCCAAACTGTGTGCATGTATGGAATATCGTATTCGTTCCTGTCCAGCTCTCAAATATTTTTGCATCTATGAAAATAGGTTTCTAAGTCATTCACTTACCATATTACTTAAAAATAATGAGGACATTAAAAGCATAGTTTTTTCAGAAGCACTAAGTGCAGCAGTTCATGTCAACAGAAGCTGCTGTGCATCATCAGACCCTCTGATGGCTGAGCCCTGAAGTCTGTTTCTGTGCTAGAGTTTTATATTTTAGAGTCTGCAGCTTAGGAAACTTAAGTAACAAATACTCTAAAGACTGATCTTACTCCTAGGCTGCTAAAGCAACCCTACCCCAGATGCAATCAAAATGCAGCTGACCATAATCAGTGCAAATTGAAACATATATATACACACACATATATATTTATGTGCATGTATGTGCTTGTGTGTATATATATGTGTGTGTAGATATGTATATGTGTGTAGATATAATGTATCAATGTAAAAGATGTATTTATAGTCTTCATGCTGCTGAATATGTCACTTTACAATTCATAAAGACTTAGGTTTCTTGCAATACTTCAATATAAAGGCTGATCAGGGTTTTACTTCTGGCATCTTTTCCAACACAAAAATCCTCTGATCTTTTTTTAATTATCCCATGTAATACTGTGCTGACCAGGAATATTTAGTCTGTTATTTAACAGTGGAATGGCAACATGAGATTCAGCTTATCTTCATCAATGTAAGTTATTTTTGTAAATTATCTGTAACATAATTTACTTATATATTGCTGTCATTGCTATTATGAGACTGCCCTTTCGTTTCTCACTGCAGCCTCGTTTGTGTGATTTCAATGGTTTTTCTCCACATCATTGCACTTTAATAAAACCCATTTCACCATTTCCTTTTTTACTGCTGTTGTGAGTTAGAAGTTCAAAGTCAGAGGTCTCTATTGTAATTAAATTTAATAAATTTCAGCACTTCTTGCTGAAAGCCTTTATACAGATATGCTTTGTGTTTTATTTTGTCTCACAGTCTTAAAAGCTTCTTATGGGTATCATATAAAAACACAGGCTGAAGGATTTGGAACAGAAACCCAAGTCTGTCTTGCTGTGCTTGTCAGGGTCTGTGTGTTCAAATCCTTTGCCTACGCATTCTGGGACCATCTCAGAAAAACACCATCTTATCCTTGTGATCCTGTCTCACGTACCTGGCACCAGGGAATTAAAGTGTGTGTGCAGGCTGAGGGTAAAAAAATGAAAGCCAGTGCCAGGTAATCAGATTGGTTGCCATTCTCACACGCACACGTTTTTGAAAGAGGGCGCATCGCTGTTGGGTTTTCCCAAAGAAAGCCGTGAATCCCATGGCTCTCTTCCTCCTTTACACATGATCTTTTTGATCCTGTGGTCTTAGAAGAACAACTTGGAGGTCCATGTTTGGCCATAGATGGGTGAGAAAGGAGAAACCATTTTCACCCTTGCAGCATCAGAAGAGAAATGTGTTCGTGCATTTCCCGGTTAATGGCTCTAAGGACCATCATGCTATGGTAGAAGGTGAATTTTACAGTCACTGTAGTGATTTGGGCTGAGTTAGTGGCCATGAACAATTACATGATCCATATAAGGTGTTAATAAGGTGTTACTGGGATTTGATTGCATTTATTTACTCTTGTTAATGTAACAGCTACCTCTTTATTTGGTAGTCCTACTTTTCTGAGCAAGAGGAAGACTGACCTTTCTGAGCAGAGCCACATCATACTTAGAGCAAAAGAATGAAAGAATTCCAGCCAAGATTTACCTTAGTGGAAAGTAAAGAATTTTCTATATAAAGATCTAATAATGATTCATTCCTTTTTAATGGTAAGGTTTGTTTTTCTCCCACTGCAAACATTATGGCATCATCTTGGGTTTCTTATACCTTAGACCACTGGCTGTAAGTTGGAGCACAGTATTTCATAGATACAGAATCTTTTTGCTTGTAATACAAAACCCTTCTCCATTCTGCACAGAGGTTGTCACTAAGCAAAACTGGGGACTTTGGAACATAACCCATTTCCGTCACTTGCCTCAAAATGGCAGGGACTCCTCCTTCTGTATCATAGGTCAGATAGCAATTAAGAGCTGCGCTGTGAAGGAACCACTTGTTGTGCCAGCCTGGCACAAAAAAATGGATGGCAGGGCTCTTGCCAGCTAGCAGGGCACTGTGGGGTGAGGGCACCATGTCAGCCTGAGATCAAAAGGCAGAAAGCAGAGAGTGCAGAGCATGTACCACAAGAGTGGAGCGGATGGGGCTGGTGGGTGCAGTGGGGCAAGGAGCAAGGGGCATGTTTCAGCGTGAAGAAGCACTGCATGCTGTATGCTCAGATATGAGCTGCGTACACACACACACACACGCTTCCCTCCTGCCTCATAAGTGCTGCACCCTTGGTTCTGCCAGCTCCAGGGAGCAACTTGGATTCCCATCCACCTTTCCTTGGCAGTCTTTGGAAGGATCAGCTCCCAGGGTGGGTGCAACATTCCCCTCTCTGAGCAGTAGGATCCATGCGTGCTTCTATAAGCCAAAGCCTCTGCAAAGTGCAGCAGGGCAGGGGCAAGGGATGGCCGGGATTGTGAGGCACTGGAGGGCTCTGCTGGAGTCTGGATAAGGCCAGTACAACTGTTTTGGCATCCATTCCCTCCTTCGGCTGCTCATGTGCTCTTGTACCTGGTTAGCTCAAAATATTGTCATCTGTTAATAAACACACAACAGTTTTTCATGCTGCAACTGTTTTGCTTAGTCCAAATGGCAGACAAGTGGAGCACCCTCACCCAAAGCTCAAGCCTTCTCTTGAGAAATCTAAGGCAGTGTTAGTCTAGACAAAGCCTCAAGAGAAAGAAGCAGTGTGCTATATACTAAAAGCAAGACAAAGTGGCAATGTTTCCTCATCCAACCTAGCGGTGTTGCAAGAGGAGTTCTCCAGCCCTCAACAAGAAGAGGCCAAGTTACAGCCAGGGTAAAGGCAAACCATGAAGAGCTCAAACAGCTCCTCCATGGCGCTGATCCTGCAGGGACAGGCCAAAATCACCCACAACATTAAGTCCCTATAGCAGTGAAGCAAGAAGGGATGATGAATGCAAGTATGCTTGCTGAGCATCTTTGTAGTTTACCCAAGTAGCGCTGCAGCCACCACCACCTGTACCAGCAGTGGCCTAAAGATGGTGGTAGAAAATCAAGGATCAAGTTTTGTGTTTTCATTCTGAAAGGTTTTTAGTCTGATGAGCCCATGTGGTGCTGAAATGTTTTCTTTGACAAATCAATTGAGGTGAATTGATTCATCATCTTTCAGGTTTTTATACTTAGTCATTCCATGTCAGTTGGCAAGACAGTGCCCAGATGCATTTAAAAGGCTATGAACTTACTAGTGGTATGGTTGCAGCTGTGACGGACTCAGGACAATTAAGAGAAGGTCTGTAGTAGAGAAATATCTCTTACTGCCAACTGAGATAGGTGGCATTAAACAGTGAACTTTGGGGCACACTGTCTTTACTGTAGATTTCTTTTGTATTGCCTTTTCTATGTTGTTTTCTTCCTTTATTTAGTTATCTTCAGATACCCTTCTCCTCAGGCAGCAAAAGAAAGAAATAGCCCACATGAAGATTATAAATTAAAATGTTAAGCATTCATATTCAGAGCTGGAGACAAAAATAGTATCGAGAATATTATCTCCCCATGTCCTACTTCTTTATGAGAAAAATTAATGTATGAGAATACAGAACTCAGTCAAGCAGGCAAGTAATTTTCTCCTGGAAATAAATAGTTCTCCTTTGAGGTCTAAAACCCAAATCATTTGCTTAAAGCTTAGCAGTATGGTACTCATGTATTTATAAATTAGTGCATCAGAAAAAGGAAATCATTAACTTGATCACAGCTTCAGCTTGCTTGTAATTAGTCTGATAAATGAGTGATGGTAAATTGCTATTGTTACTGGGGATTTAAATTGAATTTTCCATAAATTCTGGAGACAGCTTTTTCCTAAACCTTTCTTATATAGACACAGCCTTGTCAGCTTACTCAGATGATCTCCTATGGCCTCTTTGAAATAGAAACCACTGATTTATTGGTTTTAATTTTTCCTGAGTGCTGACTAAACACCCCAAGTTTAAATGAGCAGTGACCTGTTGGATCAGATCAGGTTGCACAGTTTGCAATAGCTTCTGTACCTGTCTTCTCTTCGACCCAAAACAGAGCTAAAAATAGCTAAATCCCGAGGGTTTTTCTTTGCAAAATGCCAGTAGGAAACAAAACAAAAATATAGAATGGTATGTTCCGAGACATCAGTTCATTGTGCCTCCCGGGTTCATGCTCCTGGTTTAGATTTTTTTATTCCATGTTGTCAACATTTTTCAAGTTTCAGTTTTTTAACACGTTGTGGGATTCTGTTTGGTTTATTTTACCAAAGGGACTCGGGCACATCCAGATCATACACTAAAAAAATATCCTATATTGTATTTTCTGAGCAGCTGTCCCTGAACTGATTTTAGTAGCACCCAGGAGCAGCAGAGAGGCATATTTGGATTAATATATGTTTACATTTAATTGAACAGCAGATTATTTTCCTTGGAATTGCTCATAGAACATAAGCCAAAGCTAAAGCCTGCACTGGCAAGGAGCTTTTGTGGAGCAGAACAGCAGGGCAATTCTCATGAACTATAGCAAGACCACACAAGAAGACAAGTGAAGTAAGACTTGGGGATCTTCTGGGGAAGAAAAGCTAACAAACTGATATTGGGTCCTCTGGCTGGGGTCTAATACAGTAAGGAAGGGGAGCTCTTCATTCAAAACACAGCTCTCAAACCAAATAACTGGCCCAGCTGAAGTTAGTAGGAAACAGTTTTGAAATGAGATCTGTGAATATGAAGTTCATGAGTCAAGAGTTGTCATGAAGCCCTGGTACTGCTGAAACCCCAGTGATGTTCCTTCTGGACATGGTCATCCATGATGAAACCTAAATGCACTAATTTTTCTTGGGAAAAGGACTGTCCTCATATGAATTGACTGTTGTTCTCAGCCCTTGGGCTTCTCCCTGGGCTCTAAAAATAATAACTGAGTGTTTTGGCTGCATTCCCAAGCAACAAAAGCAAAATCTTTCATCTTTAAGGGATATGAACAGAGGAAGAGACTAGGAAAATACTGCACCAGTCCTAAAGGAAGTTATGGACTTGCACACTACAAAGGAAGAAGACAAGAAAGTGAATGGGTGCCATGGTGCAGAGGAGCTGTGGTGCCCCTCTGGAGTGGCAGCCATCCACCCTCCCTGGCAGGGACATACCCACCCAGCCTGAGGGAGCAGGGGGACAATATGTGCAGAACAGAGCTGGCTTCAGTGCAGGAAGCAGAGCCCAGGCTCTGACCTGAATGACACACCTAACGCAGCTGAGTCATGTCTGCCCCAAGATGAGACAGAGACAAATGTTCAAACAGCTCCAACAAACCCAGCTTTGGGTTATGCTAAACTGGACATGCCCTTGCTATTTTCAACTCACTGCTATAGGCAGGCTATGAGGTGTAGTGAGGGTTCCCAAAAAACAAAGATGGGTACGAGCATGGGGCTGCCGTAGCTCCTTTTGTATTCCAGTAACTGGCCTGCTTCTTCTGCTCCAGGCAGGCCTCCTATCCCCAGCTGTCCCAGGAACTGCTGGGAATTAGCCAGGCTGTAACCCACAGAAGTGCCCGGATGCACCCTCTGGGGAAAGCAATTTCTAAGCTGGACATTCAGCTGTGCACACAGCCACTAAATAGCATGCAAAGAACATCCGGGAGCCCAG
The DNA here is from genome assembly GCA_025447955.1 of Psilopsiagon aurifrons. NCBI lineage: Eukaryota > Metazoa > Chordata > Aves > Psittaciformes > Psittacidae > Psilopsiagon > Psilopsiagon aurifrons. The sequence continues at coordinate 28,364 of JAOEHY010035791.1, forward strand.
CTTCCCTAAGCAATCATGGCTCCTGCAGGCAGTTACACTGAGCATTGGCCACAAAGTAAAACTCCAGCTGTTGCTTCTCTTTGCTGTAGCGCTCAAACATAGAGCTGACCCTCCTCCCTTCCCATGCAGGAAGGGGAGAATGGCCTAGAAAACACTTCAGCCCTCAGGCAACTGTTCACTTCCCATAGGCAAACATGCTCTTTACCTCACTGCTATCTTAAGTAAATATTTCCCCAAGAACACTGTCAACTCTCTAGTCTGATGCCAATAATTGATTTCCATTAAATCAGAGGCCTGCTTGTGCTCCAGATAAAACTTTGTCTGCAGGTCAGCCCCTCAAACCTCCATCCTTACTGATGAAATACAACATGGATCAGGTTAGCCCCTCTTCCAGCTGGTACAACTTGTGAAGACCACATAGGTCTAGCAGTAAAGATGGAGAGAAGCAGTGTAGGGCATTTCTTGCTAGTTAATCAGTGTCTCCAAGTAAATTCAGCCTGAAGAGCAGAGTTGTAATTGGTGACAGGGAAATGGGAAAAGACAGATATCAGTGGTTCAATCATACTCCAAAGCACTGAAAGGCTATATCTTGGCTGTAACTTGAGTGCCTATTCAAGATGTCACGTCTCTGCTCTCTGTATGTGAGGTTACATGGCCAAGTTAGTGCCAATCATATGCACACAGGGTCCCAGCATTTATGTTCCTCATGAGAAAGGCGCGTTAGATGGAAACTGAAGGCCCGCGGTAGCAGCCTGTGTACTCAGCAAAGCCTTTGCGCAGGTCAGGAGAGAGCGCTTCAAAACCAAACTCCCCACTAGTGTGGAAAGGGCACATTGCAGGCTCCACATGTGCCCTTCTGCTCAGCTCACCAGGCTGTGATGGATCTTTTTCTGTTTCCATGACTCGCCGGCCCCTCCTCTGGCTCCGAGCATTTGAAGCTGAGCTCTTTGGCCAAACAGCTCTTGCTGAAATGTCAATACACAACTGGGACACTGGGCTCATCATGGTTTCCAGGCAGTGCGTGGCTTTGTTTCTCTGCTTTCTGCTACTGATTCCTCTTTCTCTGGATGCAGGTATGTCGTAGGATTATGTGATTATGTTTACTGGCAATGGACCTCTCTCTTGTTACTCAGATATAATTTTCATTGCAAGTTTTGAGCACTGTTGCACATTCATCCTGGCTCTGGTTGCACCTGTGAGTTAGTCTAAGGCTCTTACTTGCTTTCAATGACGGCATCCACATGCTTGTTTTGTTAACTAAGGAAAAGCACCTCTAGAGAGCTAAATGGATCTGTATCACTGCACAGACAGCTGGCAAACCACCAGCTGTCTGCCCACTACGTGAAACTTGGATTTACTCTTATTTCATATTGACCTGTGGCTTTTTCAAAGCAAAGAATCAATAGTCTGTCATTTTGCTGACGAGAAATTAAACAGGTAGCAGTAAAAAACAGTGAGGTAGTAGCTCTTTGGTGGTTCCAGTATGTGCCTGAAAATCAGCTCACAGATTAAAAAAGCTGACCCCGTGCTTTCAGATTCCCAGTTAGCCACTGACGGGGTCTCCTGCATTGCAGTGAACAAAGCTGGAAAAATGCATAGCAAAGTCAAAAGCATTTCAATGTAAATAAGTGGAGAATACCAAAATAGAAAAGTAAGTATGTTCCCAGACATGCACCCAGGTACACTCCTCTGTCATGTATCTACAGTATAAGGTTAATTAAAAGCCTTTAAAGACAGACACATTAAATGCATAGAGCCTGACTTCAAAATCACAGAAAAACCCAGCTTACATTCCTACAGGGAGAAAATGTTTATGAAACACCATGGGATAAGTTCAGTGCACCCCATGCAATATTTTATTCCTTAAATAACTTTGAAATATAGGGGAAATTGCCACTATTTTGCATGTAATTCAGCATATATTCTGATCAGACACAAATGTCTACAGGCACCTCACCAGGCTGGAATAAATCTTCTCAGTATTTACGTTTGTGTGTAAGTCAGTGAGTCTTTGTCTGTCAGCAACCACCTCAGGGCTCTCCGATCATGTAGAAAGGAACACTACTCTATGAGGGGTCATGTAGTAGAGAATGTCCTGAGGGAAAGGCAGGTGATACGCATCAGCCTCCATCCCTAAATCTATCCACAATCCCAGGTGAAATAGTTAAAAGCACTGAAATGTAAGTTGTTGTCACAAAGCTCCAGAATCTGTTACTGACATGGAGGAGGGGATAAAACTTCCAAAATTGATTGTTTCAAGACTTGTTCTGTGTAGTAATGGAGCAAAAGTACACCACAGCACTGGAGCTTCTTGTTCCTTGGCCTGAGTTACACCAGAAGGGGCTTAGTTGTGTGATGTGCTTGCATCCTGAAGCTGAGGAGCAGATCAAAGTGGTGACAATGTTTGCAGCTTTCAGTGCACATTTCTGGAACTTGCACGTTGAAGTAGCACTAGGAAGTGAGCTCTGCTGATGTCTGCTATCAAAGTTGTGTACCCCATGTCCTTCCAAAGCATGGCAGAGGCTCAGAGGGAGAAGACCCCACTGGCTATAGTCTACGGTGCTAACAGCAGCTGGGAGCTATCTATAGGCTTCACTGGGAACACAAACAGCATTGTCCAGCCTTTATGTACCTTAACATAGCCCTTTTTTTGCAGAAGAAAACTGAAGATATATGTATTAAGGCAGTGGGTTTAAAACTGTGTTCTGGTAGTGGGTGGGTGAGTCCTTTCTGCAGGTCCAAAGAGTGAAGGAGTCTGAGACATGATTGTGGGTGAAGGGATGAATGTGGTCCACATGTCACCAAGTGACATACTGTAGTAAGAACAGGAAAATATCAGATGTCACCATGTACATCAGTGCTTAATAAAGCAACACAAGTTTTTCAGCAGCTATAATGGAAAGACACTGTGCTGTGCATGTTGAGACCCACTACATGATGTGGAATAGTACTTTAGGAATCACTGACGAATAGCACTGGTGTAACAAGCCATCTTCTCCTAAGCTCTGGGCTATGCAAAACACATGTGCTGCCACTTTATCTGGGAGGCAAGTCAGAGAATTCTTTCACGTTTACTTGTTTCTTTCCAAAGTGTCTCAGAAAAAGCTTGGGAAGAGAATAGCTTTCAGAGAAAATTGTCTCCCCTACCCCCTGTCAGGATTGCAGAACTGAGTGACAAACAGAACATACTGCTGTTTTTCAGTCTTTCTAAAGAAGGAAGAGGCAAACAGTGTTTTGCAAAGGCAACGACGAGCCAACAGCTTCTTTGAAGAGATAAAATTGGGGTCACTAGAGCGAGAATGCATGGAAGAAAAATGTTCCTTTGAGGAGGCAAGAGAGATTTACCATGATGATGAAAGGACAGTAAGTAACACAGGACTGTGTGAGCACTGTCAGATGGGCTCCCCCTACTCAGGGTTGTGCTTTGACACTTGAAACATGAGAGTAAAAAATGCACTGTGTCCTGCTGTCTCCATCTTTCTCTCACAGGGGAACATGCAGCAGCAGTCAGTTGCAGGAGGGCATAGGACATGGGCTGCCCTAGGCAGTACTGATTTGGGGGGGGGGGGGGAAGTGGATGCTCTTGATGTCATCTCCCTGACCCCCATAATTCCTGACCACATAATAATTTAAATTATTGTATTGAGCAACATCTGTTTCAGTCAACCCCACCTCAACTATACAGAGGTTATGGATAACTTATTTGTGTGTGTTACACAGTGCCCTTCTTTACTGGTATGCAGAAACAACATAGAATGTGGAAAATAATGTACAATATTTTATGGACATCAACATTATTAAATTACAAAGGCAAAAGAGACATCACTATGACTCTCCGAAACCCCTCCTGTGCCACAAGGACTGTAGGATTTAACCTGAGTTAATTTTTCTTTAATCAAATCCCGCATCTTTTTCTTCCAGAAAGAGTTCTGGCACATCTATTCCGGTACGATGGTTTGGGATGTTCTAACAGCTGCAAAAACACTCCTGCTATTGCAGCTCTTCACATGAGCTGGGCTGATACTGAATGTTTCCACAGACCCTAACCAGTGTGACTCCAACCCCTGTCATAATGGTGGGAGTTGTGATGACCAGTTTCAGGATTACGTTTGCCGCTGTCCTGTCGAATATGAGGGCAAAAGCTGTGAAAAAGGTCAGCTCTGGGGTAGCTTAATGAAATCAAAATGCCATTATTAATACAAATGCCAGGCACTGAGATAAACAGTAACAATCGTTAGCATTCTTCATCATTCTAGCTGTGACAGCTACTGGTCACACTGCTGGGGGTGCAGATCTAACCAGCTGGCAGTCAGGCATTGCAAGGCAGCAAGATAGTTATTACCCTGCAATGACTTTGTAAAAGAAAACATTACCTTTTGTGCACCATCTGAGAGGCAAGGAGGAATTATTTTTCCTCCCCAGGTGCTTAGGTTACTTTGACTTAGAAATGTGAATGAGAAGTACTCTGCATATGCATTGGACAGAGCCCAAGGGGACACATCCAGCATTTAATGACAGTGCATTGAGTGTTAAACTCATAGGACATGTTTATCTACACTGCATTCAGAACACACTGAGACCTAACAGTGATTAGGCACTCATTAAGTCTCAGGCTGCCTCAAAGGTCATCCTAGAGCATCCTTCTGCCAAATTGCAAAATACAAAATAGTAATTTTTCAGTCAAATATTATGATCTTTATCACACAATTATGACACCTCCAGCCTTTAAACAGCTCAGATAATGCAGAAATGAGACTAATTCAATTTTGGGTGTGTGTTTCTAAAGCCTTTTCTTCCCTAATCCCTGGACATTCAGGCCTGCTTATCTTTTGACGAATGGAAGTGCTTTTGATGTAGTCACTGTACATAAATCACAGAAATCTACTTTGCTGCCTTGCTTCCCTGTCAGCATTTCAAGTTGCAGTTGACCCGTGTTAAGCACCAAATACACATTTGGAAACCTAAATGCTCTTTCTCTGGCTTTAGCCAAAGCTGACAAACTGAAGTGCATTTATGAAAATGGTGGCTGTGAACAGTACTGTACTGATGAGCAGTCTGAGAAACGAGTGTGCTTCTGTGCTGACGACTACACTATAGCAAGTGATGGCGTGTCCTGCATTCCCCAAGGTAAGAAACTACCAGCCTGATCCTAAGCCTAAAACAGCTCTGGAAGAAAAGTTTCCAACATGTGCACATCAGGAGGTGCAAGGTATAACCCTCAGCCACCAGTTCCCCACCTCCTGTTCAAGAGCAGATTCCAGAGCAGCACGTTTGGGCTTCTGGTGGAAGATCGGTGCCCTAAAAAAGCAGCCAACAAAATGCGCACACTGAGCAGGGAGCTTTTTGGACCTCTTCTTCCTGGTCTCAGAAGTCTGCTCCTCTGGGAAGAGGGAAATTGGAGTTTGAACATCCCACTTGGTAGGAGCGAGGAGGGAGATGAACCCCGGTCTCCTGCTCTAGAAACGCTCTCACCACTGGTCTAGTAGAGAAGAACTGCACGGTGCAGACAAGCTTATGGCCAGGTTGTCCAAATGAAGCAGAGCATCAGGTCTCAGGGATTTGGGGTCAGGTTGAGGGGATGCTGGTGAGAGGACAGGCTTTGTGCCTCAGGAGTGCTTTTTTGGTTTAGCTTACATCCTTGGTGGGAAAATATATTTGGGGCAGCATTGTTTCACTGTTGGATCTCCAATCTGAAATGTAACTGTGGAATTTATTACCACGTTAATTTCAGCACTGGAGTCAAGAAAGAAAGGGGCCTAATAAAATCAAAGAAAAACAGTATTCTCTTTCTTTTTTCTTCTTTTTTTTTTTTTTTCTTTTTCTTTTTTCGTATTTGGTTGGACTAATACCCTTTTAGTATCCATCTGGACACTATGGCTAGATATTTCTCTCACTCATCTGACAAGGTAAGTTTCAGCTGGGACTAGAGTAGCTCAAGCTAATTATTTTTCCAATACATAAGCTGGCACCTTACTCTACTGCAGATGCCTGATTGAATTACTTTCTTAGAGAGGAAAAAGTGACCCTTGGGGATACAAACACAACAGACAGAGCTTCAGGGAGCATGCAAAGCAATTCTGTGGGGTGATGCCCCCCTACGCACACCTTGATGGAGCACTCATGCAGAGAACTGATAATGACAACTAGCCCTCAACAACAGCAATTTCATTAGAAAAAAATGAGCACTAATGTGCTTATCCCTTATTAGCAGACTCTGCAATAGCACATGATGGGGAAGCTGCTTTTGTTAAAAGCTGAGAACAAGTAATTCCCCACAGGCTTTTCAGCATGTTTTGCCCTGGAGGAAGATGTGATTGTTGCTACATGCTTCTTGTGGATCAAAATAACCATAGCACTGACAGTGTGCTGCTAGAAGACAAAACTGTGCGAATGCCAGGATGCTAGTCCCTTCACTGTCCTTCTGTCACCTCTCACAATGGTCCCTTCAACACCCAAACTGGTGTTTCCCTGCATACAGGGTTAGAGGGTACAGGTTTGTGTTGCACCTATTCCGATCTTTGACCAGCTGCCACAAAAGAGCTAGTCCTGTTTCACCGTACCTTGTCTGTAGCTGCAAAAGCTTGATGCAATCTTCGCATCAGCCATGGATGCTGTGCATTTGGTGCAACTGACTGAAAGTCAGTAAGTTCTGTGAAAATACTTAGGTTATGAACCTTGATAGAGTCTTTTCTGCTCTCTGGCCTGTAGCCTACCTCATTGTGTTGACATATATCTTGGGCAGGTATATTGGTTGCAAACTCCTGTGGTAGGTGTGTGATAGTGTATAGGCCTGCACCCCATTTGTAAAAGCATTTCTGTCTGTTTGTAAACAAAAAGACTGCTTACCTGCTCTAAATTACTTCTGAGAACCCATGCTGAGCCCAGGTTTTCAGCTATCACAACTTCACTGAAGACATTACACATTTTGCTGTAAATTCAGTGCAATAAAATCACACTCATTGTCCTTTATGGTATTTTGTTTGTTTGTTTGTTTGTTTTTTCAGTGAAATACCCATGTGGAAAAATACCAGTGCTGGCAAAAAAAAATGCAACTGCACAAGGGAGGATAGTAGGTGGTTCAATCTGTCCTCCAGGTGAATGCCCATGGCAAGTAAGTCTTCAGAAATATGTCATCACCATTTTTTCTTCCTCATGAAACCAGTACCTTAATTGTTTCAAATATTTTATGTTGAAAATCCATAAGTGCCAGGTGTGCATAACTAAATTCCCTCTTCATTCATAGCCAGCAGATACACCTGTTTCAATCATGCATCTTAGCCTGCTTCTAGAGTGCCTGCTTTCATAGGGGTGGAGTGGCAATGCAACTTCTTCTATTTCCTGATCCCTTAATCCTTAGTTTCAGCTTGTGAGGATACACTCTTGGCCATAATAGGCAGGATCCCTACTACCTGATGGTGAAAACGTCAATGGGAACATTCCACCTCCTGAATTCTCCATGCAATCAGCATGGCATTCTTGAACACTGTTGCGTAAAGTGACATGAAGATATACTGAGATCCAGGTCAAGCACATTTGAAGTTAAGACACAAACTTGCTTTATGTCTGCAGGCCCTGCTAATACAGAATCAGGAAGCGAAGTGTGGTGGTACCCTGCTTTCCCCAGAGTGGGTGGTCACTGCTGCTCACTGTTTGGAGTACACTCATCCTAAACAGCTTCGAGTGAGACTGGGTATGTATCTTACCCTCCTTCTGTTACTGAGCCATGGTTGTGGTGGCAGCTTCTCATCCTGACAAAGCAGAGTAAAAGACAAAATATTCAGGCCTTGGTAGTATAAGAGAATTGTCCTTAAGAGGTGCCAGACTAAAAACCCCCAATTCACTCAAACTTCTGAGGAATCAAGGAGCTGCTTGACATGACCTGCAAATAACTTTTCCAGGTGAACACTCAACAAATGCTGATGATAAAACTGAGCAAGAAAGTGGAGTTGCCAGCATAATCATTCATGAAGAATACAGGAATGAACAAGTTAATAATGATATTGCCCTCCTGCAGCTGGAAACACCTGTGAATCTCACTGACTATGTGGTGCCAATATGTTTGCCTGAAAAACGGTTTGCGGTGTATGAACTGTCCTCCATCAAGTTCTCCACTGTGAGCGGATGGGGACGCCTACTAGATGGAGGTGCCACTTCATCTATTTTGATGAGGGTTGATTTGCCACGTGTAAAGACACAAGAATGTGAAAAGGAGACAGATTTAAATATTACAGAGAATATGTTCTGTGCAGGAGACCTGACTGGTGTTAAGGACTCCTGCAAGGGAGACAGTGGTGGACCTCATGCTACAAAGTACAAGAACACTTGGTTTCTGACTGGGATTGTTAGCTGGGGAAAAGGCTGTGCTGTTGAAGGCAGCTATGGGGTTTACACAAGAGTATCCAGATACATTGAATGGTTAAAGAAGCACATGGATTAATGATGCCAAAACAGAGAATTCTGAGAGAGGGTTATTTCCTCCTAGTCCTTCTTTGGCATTTTCCTACTGAAGCATTCCTTCATTATCATATGTGATACATGTGATATCCACACTGCTATTAATGATTTGAAACAAGCCTAATGCCTACTTGAATAATAACAACTTCCCTATTAGTATCATTTATAAACTTGTGTCTTGTCAAGCAGCACAGAATGGCCATAACAAATCAGAGTCCTTCTTGCCCTGCATCCATTTCTGCTGAGGAACAGAGGAGGTGCTGAGAGAAAGACTGCCAGCAACACATCAAGCACATCATGATCCTACCTCCAGCTACCCTCTCAGCTTCTGGTAATCAGTGATGTACAGACTTCCTGAGCTAGAAGTTGCATTAGGTTGAATAGTCATGAATGAATCCATTGTCCACAAATGTGTGCAATCTCTTCTGAACACATTTCTGCTTCTGGCTTTCACAACTTCCTGTGCTGATGGGACCTGTACATTACATGTAATGTGATGATGCAATAACAGAAGAAACAGGAAAAAGTGTTTCTTTTACCCTACATTAAAGTAGCTTCCTCCAAAAGTTGCAGTGGCACAGGTATATTTGAGGTAGACGAACTGTAGAGAGTCTCCAGAACAAGAAAGCTGGGAAAAGGTTAATTTGACATTTACAGGTCTGCTGTGAAAACTTGGCTTTAGTCTTCTTGCACCAAGCATTATTGCAGCAAGGCTATTAAATGTAACATTTAATCCTGTATTTACAAGTGGTGAAGAATACCGCTAATTTAATCTTATCTTTGCCTTGATGTTAAGGCCATTGATACAGAAGAGGGCTAACAAAAAGAAATGTCTGCTTCATTTGTTGTTCAGTATAATCCAATGTGTAGCCTCTATCCTGAGATCTAAAACCAGAATTAGACAATCATCTCACTCTCTGCAAAACACTGGCCAAAGACCATTCTCTAAACCCTTAAGGCAAAAATGGTAGAACCTGAAGCATTGTGAAAACACCATGAACTATACCATTAAAAAATGTACCTTCTAATCTAAGCATAGAAACAGTGAAAAGGGAGATTAAACTGACCAGGAGATTAGAAAACAGCTTGTTTTACAGAACACTCACACTTTCAATTCATTCACGTCATGCTGAATAACAAAAGCTTATGAACAAGTAGGACACTCAGAACTGACCATATTTGAATATTAGGAGAAAACATTGACTTTATATGGTACATATATCATGGAATGCTGAACATGCTATAACCTGCTTTACTGACATAATAGTATAGTTTTCATTTGAATAGGGAACTGAATTAGAAAATGCAGCAAATTCCAGAGGCCTCAGAAACAAGAGGTCTTACAGTATGAAAATATATCCCACAGGTTCTCATCACTCTTAAGAGGAAAGCATATGTGCCAGCAGAATATATTTCCAGGGGGGAAGGTGACTAGGAGTAGCAAACAGCAAATAAAGCCTCATTTTCACCAAGACAGGGCACTCAGCATTGCAAAGTTATCCCTCCAGACCCTCTGAGCTAGAACAGTTTGGGATATTCCATACTCCATAGGATGGTTTCTTGTCTGTCACTTTCCAGTGTAAATATTGACATCTGTGAACAGATCATCATCTTGGAACAAGGGTACAATGCTGAAAGAAAACAACCAGTGCTAACGGCTGCACAAAACGACTTTTTCAAAACAAAGCTGGGGTTTGGGCATATTTTCGATATAACAGCCTGTTTAAGCAAGACAAGAATACGAAGGAGATCTAATGGCAGCCTGTGGAAGCATCAAAGAGATGCACGGAGAGCTCACCAGGCACAACTGAAGGAAAACCCCAAGAAGTAGGAGATGCCGGGAGCTGCCAGCTCCCAGGGGACACCAGGCCAAGGTCATCAGGCCCTCAGTATGGGAAGGGCAGGGCCAGGAGATTGTGGGTCTGGGATGTAGGAAAGGTGGTGGGAGCTGCCGAGGGTGCCGGGCGTTTTGGGATCGGAGCCCGGCTTTGCCCTTGCTCAGCCCGACGCCGAGTCCCACACGTGCCTCAGCCAGTGCTCGCTTACTGTGAGGGTTCACTTCCCCTCTCCCGCAAATAAAAGGTACAATTGAAGAAGCCGGCTGCCTTTTCCTATAAAAGAAAATAATTAAATGAATAGAAACAAAAAGAAGAGCCTCATCATGAGGCTGCCCCCCCCACACACACACCCCCTGCTGAGAAATCCCGCGGCTGCTTTTCCCCCTTCCCTAGCGCTTCCGCTACTTCAGGGCAGGGTGAAGCAACGCCGCTTCACTCTCTCCCCGCCTGGGGGGGGTGAAGTCTTCGGCTCCCGTCCCGTCCGTCCCGTCCCGTTGCAGCGCGGGGTCTCCGCGCCACCATGGCCGGCAGCCTGCTGCTCCTCCTGCTGTGCGCGGTGCAGGCGGGCGAGCTCCGGGCTGAAGGAGGCGGTAAGGAAGCGCCTCTTTCATTTTGGGGTGTGCGGGGGCGTCCCCTTGCTCACAGCCTGTGGGGGGCTGACGGGAGAAGGCGGCGGGTTGGGGAGGGGGGGTGCTGCGGGCCGGGGCTCGCACCCGCGGTGCGGGAGGGGGAAGCCCGCCCTTCCCCGACGAGCCGGCTCCTCTCCAGCGCGGGGAGCTCGGCTTCCAAAACGGCTCAGGGCTTCTTTGCACCTGCACTGCCCTCCACATCCCGACGGAGAACGCTGACAGGGAGCTGCTGGGAGCACCTCGGGGTGCTGTGTCCCGTCACAGGATCCCTGTCTGCTTCACCTTCCCGGTTCTCCCCTATAAAATGGGATTGCTGGTCCTCCACACCATTAGCATCACATCGTGTCAGCAATAATGTGTTCAGCAGAACAAGGTGAGTGATTATCCCCCTGTACTGGGCACTGGTGAGGCCGCACCTCAAATCCTGTGTTCAGCTATGGGTCAGTCACTGCAAGAGAGATGTTGAGGTGCTGGAGCAGGTCTGAAGAAGGGCAACAAAGCTGGTGAAAGGTCTAGAGTGCAACTCTGATGAGGAATGGCTGAGGGAAGTGGGGTATTTAGTCTGGAGAAGAGAAGGCTCGGGGGGACCTTACCTCTCTCTACAGCTACTTGAAAGAAGGATGGAGCAAGTAGGTGGCCAGTCTCTTCTGCCAAATAACAAGTGATAAAGCAAGAGATAATGGGCTCAAGTTGCACCAGGGAAGGTTTAGACTGGATGTTAGGAAAAATTTCTTCACGCAGAGGATGATAAGGCATTGGAACAGGCTGCCCAGGGAAATGGTGGAATTACTGTTCCTGAATGTGTTAAAAAGCCATGTAGATGAGGCCATCAGTGCCATGGTTTAGTGGTGGACCTGGCAGCCCTGGGGTAGTAGTTTGACTTGACAATCTTAAAGGTCTTTTCCAGCCTAGCTGATTCTGTGTTTGTGTGGGAGCACAGCTGCCCTCACAGCCTGAGGTGGCTCTGCCTGTGAGGGGAAGCCTAGCCAAGGCTTGGCTAGGGCTGGGGCGCAGGGGGGAGGCCATCTCACCACCCTCTGTGCTCATAGAGTCAACACCGATGTACAGAGTAGCACCAGTAAATGGCTTTTCAAAAGTTGTTTACTCTTCTTTCAGTGAGTCAGCCTGCTGAGGCTTTATAAATGAGGTCTTCCACATGATTCTGGAATGTCCTACTTCAGTTGACTGACGCCTGTTGCTCCTTGGTGTCTCCAAAGAAGGAAGCAGGACAGAAAGCTTGGGAAAGAGAATGGCCAGCCTCAGAAGACTAATAGGCTTGTTCAAGTTTACAAAAACATCCGCTTAACACGGGTGATGCAGAGGCAAAGGAATATAGAGGCGATAACCTCACCGGCTGCGTCCTGTCACTTTCCTGTCACTGCAGAGAGGGATTTAAGGGCAAATAAGATAGGAGGTGAATGAACGAACAGTTACTGTGCTACAAGTTACAAGCACTTTCTGTAACCCTTCCTTTCCTTGCACAGAGCCTTTTCAGAATAAGTGCAGCTTCAAATTATACCTGAGCTCTATAGGATTGCTTAATATAAATAGCCCTAGCAGAATTCAGCTCCCTGTGGCTGATCCATCAATTTCAGTGAAAGCAGTGTAAGTCCCCTCTGTGTTCATTTAGATAATATTAAGGTGTATGATTGCTACCAGCAAATTTATTGCTGAATTGAGCTATGTGAAGAATGCTCCAGAAGGTATGTGCAATCTGTCCATTGGCCTTGAAGTTCCATCTGCAGCGCTGCCTTCTACACTCCAGTCTGTGATTAGAAAGTATATTTTCTCCTTAGATTCCAAGTGTTTAGAACATAATTAAACACTGGCTTCCAAACTCTGCAAACTTTCCTATAATATATGCTTTTTACAGGGTAATTGGCAGTTTATTTACTCCAGTGTTGTTTCTGGTTTTCGTGTCTGGTGAAGCGTGCATAAGCTGACAGAGAGTAACACTATTACTCATGCAGCAAAGTGTCTGAGCTGAGTTCAACACCTCAAATCCTTTGGTTTAAAACAACAACTACCAGCGTGTTGAAGGCAGCAGGTCTTAGGCTTATGTGACGCCAAGCTTTTAAGAAATAAACCAACTCAGCTAACTGACCTCAGGCTGTACTTTCCTGCTAAAGCTGGTGTTCATTTACTTTTGCTCTTTGTTCAGTCTTACAAGTCAGCTGCTGTAGCTCTACCTGCATTCCTAGCAGTAATGCAGGAGCATTTGTATGGGTGACTGGGAGGTGTTAAGAGGGAAGAAAGGTCCCAGGGGTGCACACTGGAATTTGGGGTGGTAAAGGGCAGTAGAACTCATATACGTACTTTTGTCATGTGTTGGTAGATACATTACTGCATCTTGAGTTTATGTAGCATTTAGTTTCGGCGTCGCTAGCCTCTGGAGCAGGTGGTGGTCTTGCCTAGTGGTCAGCTTTAAAACCAAATCAGCGAATGCAGACTGCCTGACCTTTAGGGAAGATCATTTTGTTCAAGACTGGAGTCTTGAGCAGGAGCAACAGAAATATAAGCCCTCAGCATCAACCTGCATGTTCTTATTTTCAAGACTAGAACCAGTAGGAGATAATTTTGGGGGTCTACAGGTTGTCCTGTTGCTGATTCTCAGAGAGAGACTGCTCTGAGATCCAGAGATATGTCAGTCTCTGTAAGGACTAACCTCACAGGTAACGTTGTGTACTGGTAGGCGGTGAAAGGGACTGTTTTGGGTTTGTTTCTGCTTCACTTAGTTCTAATTATTCTTTATCACTACAAAATGTTACCTGCCACCTGTATCATTTTCTCTCTTGTTTAGTATTCATCAATAAAGAAAATGCTGACAAGTTCTTGGACAGAACAAAGCGTGCTAACTCCTTCTGGGAGGAATGGAAGAAAGGGAATATTGAAAGAGAATGCAATGAGGAGCGCTGCTCGAAAGAAGAAGCAAGAGAAGCGTTTGAAGACCAGGAGAAAACTGTAAGGATGAACTAATGTATGACATAAGTCTACCCATTTAATCTATTCAAAATAGTTATTAAGGTCATTTCAGCCTGGGCATCAAAACTCGCAAGTTACTCCCAATCACTTACCACAAAGAATAAATAGCGGTTTTGACTCTGTTTGGCATTGCTAAGGCATAAACATACTATAACAGTCTTAATTCAGTTCCTGCAAGGCCAGTCCATATTTAAGTCTCCATTATTTTTACTGTTCTCATCTGTTCAATTGCCATTTGAGGTGCTTGACTTCTAAATGCTTTGATACTACCTGTGTTGGAAATACATTCATCCTATCTGGCCAGGGGTTCTTAGGTGGAGAGTCCACAGGAAGACTGAGAAGGCAGGTGCTGACATGGAAACTTCATGGCAGAATTTTGCTGAATTTAAGTAGGTTTGCAATGCTTGTCATTTTGGGGCTCTCTTTTTCAGTATCTGAATTGACAGAATGTATACCATGGGCCATTATTGTACACCTTTCATGTTAAATTGGTCACGTGGAATGAAGTTTGTACATGTGACTGTTGTGTAACCTGCCCTCCCCTGATTGCTGCTTAACTTTAGGCAGAAATGCAATCTGTTCCCAAACTCAAGGGAGAGTTGTAAAGAGATGGGGCAGCTATGGGGACTGGGATCAGTAGAAAAGATGATAGCTGAAAACTTAATATGATGGTGATGGAGAGGAATTAGGACAACAGCTGTAGCTATGTAGCTGTTAAGAGCAGCCCTGAAACTGAAGTTAAGGCCAGATTAATTTCATTTTAGCATTATTTAATAGCCAGGATGTTCTTGAAGTGGCCCTGAGATGACCTGGGTGGGGAGTCATGGGTGCATCACCAGGGTACTTCAGATCATAAAGGTTGGCTGATCCATAGCAGAACCAGCACAGCCTGTTCTGCTGGTGACCAGATGTCACTGAAAAAGGCTGTCATAGACAGGCAGACAGCATACCTGGCACCCTCAGTGCAGAGGGGAAGAACAACACAAATCAGACAAATATTTTTAAATCTCAAGATTTCTGAGGTTCTGATTTATGGGAGTATGGGGAGAGGATGGAGACTGAGAATTTGGCATTGCAGGAATTAAAAGTACATTCAGTCAAAACTGGTGGAAAGATACAGATGTAAGAAATCAAGTGGCTTATGCTGAGTAAGACACACTGGGAAACCTCTGAGGAGTTTTAGATATTTCTGAAAAACGCACAAGATTTGTTTCTGTAGAGCTGGGCACTATAGATAGGTTTGATTTCTTAAATGTCTATAGCAGTCTGCAAGGCACTGTATGTGCTTGTAAATTAAATGTTTGTGTTAACAATTGTTAGCTGCAAGTATCCTCTGTATGAAAGCACTAATATTTTTCTGAAGATATTGGTAATTCTCATCTAACTCTGTCTTTTATTCCCCTTTTCCCACACCTACTTATAGGAGGAATTCTGGAACATCTATGTAGGTAAGAAACACCCCATATTTGTTTACAGAATTAAGCTTCCTTATTGCAAGATTGAAAAGGTTGCACCTCTTAAGTAACCACTTCCTGCTCCCTTGCTTCCTCTCTTTTCACCATGGGCACCCTCACTTTGTGTTTCATCTGAAGAAGGAACCTGATTTACTGCCTTGCTGTTGCTTATACTCGGTCACTTTATTCAAAGGCAATGTTCAGCTGCCTCCAGTTGCTGAGATGACTTTTGTCCCCTCAAAAAAAGAATAATGGCCCTTTGCATGCGAAGGACAGTGAGAAACAGAAACTGGGCATTTGACTCTGCTGGTCAGTTGTCCTTCAGAGGACAACTGGATAGAGGAGTTCAGGATGCCAAGAGTCATAGATGAGGGTGGCACTTAATTTTGTATTGGCTACAGCATTTATTAGACTATGCTGTGCAGTCACTTGCCAGTCTCATGTCACCTTCCATGCCAGATGTTGTTGATTCCTCTATTATAGAGCATTCTGTGGGATGAGTTTTCTACAGAACTGGTTGGTGTTCAAGGAGGGCATGGCAATAGCCTAACAGATCCTACCCATCAGTCTTTTCTGGTTTGTTCTGTTTTAGTTTTTTTAAGGTCATGACTGCATTTTTTGAACTTCTAGTATCCATAATCACTACACAGGGACAGATTTTAAATGCATTAGTGTTTGGCAATGTTCCCCTGAAAGTACGTGCGCAGCTTACATGTTAGGAGGAGTACCTCAAAAATGTTGACCAAAGACAGCTCAGCTTTGTCCTTTGGAGTATGCAGAAAATTGAAGACGGCTGCCACAAAGAAGATGCAGGCTTTCACAATTCTCTAAGCAGGAGTGAACTCCGCAACCTACAGGCTGAAATTTCAAGCAGACCCACCAGAATCAATGTTGAAGCAAGCAGGAGTGGAAATTTCCAAACCATTTTCTCATGAGAATACAAGCAGTGAAACATTAGTGCCAGTGCTCTTAGCTGAAATGCCAATTTCATACATTTTAAACCACAGTCCATGAGTGCTTTATTGGTGTTCAGTATTGAAAACCACAGCTACCCTCAGCCAAGCTACTAAACCAACTCTTGGTTCTTTTTTTAATATGGGATTCTGCAATGCTTTTGTACAATATTGATAGAAAACTCATTAGCACAGCAGCAGCTACTCTGTATAGGGACAAGATAAACAAGTACGGTTTCCAACAGTAAGACGCTATTTAGCTTAGACCACTGCAGAATGGAGTGCTCTGGCACTGCAGAGGACACAGAAACCAGGAGCTGTGCTGTAGGCCTCAAGTCTGTCTTTCTTTTACTAAATGGTGATCACACCTTCTCTCTTGAGGACAGAGGTCAGTCTTCAACATCTCTGTGGTGGACTGCGCAGATGCAGCATTTGAGTGTTGTTGGTTTTGGCTGTGTGCAGGTACAGAAGGGGTGTTGAGGTGTGGGGTCAGTACACAAAGCCCAGCAGATCTTCCCTGTGGCATATAAAGCTTCAGCAGATGAGATGACAAGGCCAGTGCCACTGTACATGCTGGATGCTTAGTATGAGCAGCTTCTTGCATCTTGTCTCTCTGTGGGCATTGCTGTTCTTCCAGCCGCTCCAAACAGGGGCAGAAGAGATGGTAAAATGCCGAAATTTGAAAAGCATGTCATCTAAAGCAATGAATTAATAAGCAACTTTCTCTTGTCAGGGTATTCTGCTTTTCCTACCAAACAGTGCACAAGAGCCCAGCAGGGTTCCCTTACATAATGAGAGAACCCATTTGTTACAGCAGATCACCAGATGGGAGAGAGCACAGCAGAGAGCATCAGTGCAGGGATGCGATGCCTTTGTGGGGGTGGGAGAAAGGGCTGCTACATGGAACATGTCTCAAACACAATGTAGCCTTACTGTCCTGTGTGTAACTGAATTTGTGAGATAGATGTGGCTGGAGCCCTGGAGCCAGGTCAGCCAGTTGTGTCCAGGTCACAGGAAGGAAGAAAGGCTGCAGAACTACCTTTCAAATGTAGGAGATCCCAGCATAAACGTGGGAGCTCAACCTCACACCTCAGTGGATACAATGGGAAAATGTTAGTAGTATAAGCAGCACAAAGCCGTAATTTGGCCTACGCACAGATTTTAGCTGGGCTCTGTAAAGCTTTGTTTTGTTTATCTTCTGATGAATATGCTGATATCTGTTTCTTTAAATGAACAGCACTGCAGGCAAAAGTCATGCACAAGGGATGAGATGACCTTTAAATGAAAGTTGAGTTGTCATTATTAGGCAGAATTGCAAGGAATTGCAAGAGGCCAAAAGGTTAATATCTTTAGACAGTAATTGCAATGTAGAGATGTCCTGTCTGCTTTTACAGTCTTCACTGTAACTGATATATATTCTGACTGTGATGAATTACTTTATCTTCCCACCAAAAAAGGCTTGTGTACCTGCTGTCATACAGTAGTCATCAAAAGCAGATTGCAAAACTGAGGGTATGTGCATGAATCATTGCTACTTTGGAATGGTTGCATTCATACTGTTTGTTCCATCTGGAATGTGGCAACTCACAGGACATATGTTTTTAAGGGAAGGATGAAAGATTGCTTATTATCACCCTTTCAGAGTTCACTGAAAATTATTATAATCTGACAATAATTTGGTTTTTGGTTTGTTTTTGTAGATGGGAACCAGTGCAGCTCAAGTCCTTGTCAGTATGGGGGACACTGTAAAGATGGAATTGGTTCCTACACTTGCTCATGCTTGGATGGTTATCAAGGCAAGAACTGTGAATTTGGTAGGTTTCTGCTATAGAGAACTGTGGCAGTGAATTTCCAAGGGAGCTGAAACATAGAGTTAACTCTTTCTTAACCAACATTATTTGCCTCTCGCTAAAATGCATAGAATAGGATGCCAGTGAACAGTGAGTTGGAGGACAGAACCAGAAATGCAAAGCCCTGGTGGCTCTACAGCTGGATAGTGAATGTTCTGAAGTTATGCTTGCTCAGGAGAGAGCCTTCTTAATTATGATAGTGCTTCTTCACATGACCTTTAATACCCAAAACATGATGATAAAACTAAGCAGCATGGGTTTCTTATAACTGACATCAAAGAGCCTTTATTACAAGCTCAAAAGTACAGCCTCCCTACTCAGCTCCCAGCAGCAAGAACAAAATAAAGCAGATTTCGGTAGATAGTGCAGAGACTTTTTCAGCCTTGCAAGGAATAAATTTCTGCACATATATCCTTCCTGAGTCTCACTTCTGTGGCATACAGCTACTACCCTGATGATGTCACTGAAGCATGTATCAGTAGCCCAGAAGTAAGAGTAGAAGGTGTGGAACTAAAGCTTGGACACAGGATTGAGGGGAGTAATGAGGAAATTAGTTTTGTAAGGCAAAAGGGAGGAATCATGTGAGTATTACCCAGTATCAGGGCTTCTCTGTTAGTGTTTTATTCATTCTTCCACTGTGAGGTTGTCTCTGCTTTTCTGAGCTCACCATGACATGCAATTGGGCTCATTTGGACTTGCCAAGTATGTTTCATGTGGTGGATGTGACTGCTTTGTCAGGCATAAGCTAATGTTACCCACTCATGAAGATGTGCTTCAAGTGTTTTAGAGGGGGAGATACAGGTCCTGTTGGAAGAGCGTGGATTAATCTGGTGAACTGAGATCTTCTGAGAAGTCAGTGTTTTACTTACAGTTTTTTCTCCAAACATCTCTTTTAAAGTTATACCAAAGTACTGCAAAATAAACAATGGTGACTGTGAGCAGTTCTGTAGCATCAAAAAGAGTGTACAGAAGGATGTTTTGTGTTCCTGTGCAAAAGGATATGCTCTGGCCGAGGATGGCAAACGCTGTGTTTCAACAGGTATGAAGTAATAAAATAAAAAGCAATGGTGGTGAGACTTGTTTCACGGGTAAAGAATGTCGTTTGAACCATCAACATCCTACATTACATAGATATAACACTGTGGCCAACCGATTTGTCTGTCCAAAGACTTCTGTTTGTGAGGTGATGCAATGGACTTATCAAAATCTAGCTGATTTGGAGCCCTTTGTGAGATGCCTTGCAGAATTACCTGAGTAAACTGCTGTTGACAGAGGAGAAAAGTGATTGCAGTTTTATCTCATTTGTTTAAATATTTATATTCTGTATAAATAACAGCATGCAAAATCTTTTCTATTTTAGATTTCAGTTAACATAGTCAAATAGTAACTGATAACATTAAGTAATTATGATTAATGTTATTTGTACATTTTTTATATATTTCAACAAAGCTGGGGGGGGGGGGGATAAGTCAACCATATAGTCATGATGCTGGCTTTTTCTTATCCTTTATAACTAATACTAAATTTCTGTCATGTGCTATATTGGTCCTAAAAATAAAACACCCCACTCAGTTTCTTAATTGATATTTTCAGTTGAAGCAAGTACATGAATATAGCAGTGTAAGCAATTGAAGATGAAGTTTGAAATTTCAAATACTTATTCTTTCATATTTCAGACCATCTGGTCTTGCTCCTTTGTTGCATCTGCCAAGGTTTTGCCAGTGTTTTGAAAACAGGGCAGCTGCATTAACTGGTTTATTGTGAGATGCTGCTCTCAAGGATTTTCTGCATGTGATGGTGTTTCTGTCCACTTCTAATTTTAACATTCTTATCTTTACAGTAAAATATCCTTGTGGAAAAGTTTTTGTGAAAAGGAAAAAAAGATCGGTTATTTTACCCACTGATAACAGCAATGTAACGGGTGACCCAGGTACTGCTCCCACATATGAAACAAGTTTGGAAGAGGACATTGTTACTACCACAGAAAGCCCAACCCCCCGTCCTGGCAATGAAACAAATGTTGATACTCAATATGTCAATACCAGGATAGTAGGTGGTGATGAGTGTCGTCTTGGTGAATGTCCATGGCAGGTAAATGTGGTGTTTGTGCTCTGCCTGTAAGCAGAACGTGTTTCTGAGGGAAAATGTGCCATTGTTGATTTAACCGGGTTGCCTTCTGAATGGTACCCATATAGTATGCCACTTATGGCTGGAGGTAGCAGAATTACATGAACCTAGGCACTTCAATTTGCTGTTCTGCAAACTGCAGCCTTGAAATGTCAAAATTAAAGGTTTTGTGCAATTTTAGATGGTGCTGTTTAACCTGTCAAAGGAGGTGACTGCATTTCCAGACAGTGTCTTGTTCCTAAAAGACATTATTAAGCACTGTGAGTGAGGTAACATGGCAGCCAAACATCTACTTTCCATGAAGACAGTAAAGACTCAGTAGCACATGCATGTGTGAATGCTGTATTAAGGAGAGGCCTGCAGGGTAGTACATGCTGCAGTAATGCAGTGTGCAGATAAATCAATAATCTGTTTTTATAGCTCATTGACATTAAACTGTTCTTCTTAATGCTGTACTTACAGGCTGTTCTGTTAAATGAGGAAGGGGAAGAGTTTTGCGGTGGAACTATTTTGAATGAAAAATTCATACTTACTGCAGCTCATTGCATGAATCAATCTAAAGAAATCAAAGTTGTTGTTGGTAAGTGGTTATTTTACTTCTGTGATGTTTGAGTATGTGTTGCATGCTTATCCTCTGTGCTCTAAATCTCATGTGAGGTGTACTCTTACTACTTTATTTATTATGGTTCGTTACTTCTTTTCTGTTGTTTTGCTTTTTGGAATTTCTTGCTATTGTGGGAATCCTGCTTTGTAACAACAGGGGCAGCTGATGTGGAAAGTGATAATGGTGCCTCTCTTTCTTCCTTGTCAACTAGTTGGAAGTGATTAAGAGTGAATATTCTAGAAGCACTTTTTTCATGAGAGTAGTGCTTCTTCAGAAAGCAGATCATTCATGGCACACCTGAAACATATAGACATGCTTGTTCATGAACACTCATGAGAATTATGACACATTGAATAGAGGAAGAAGAAACAAATTCAAATTTTGACTGCTTCACTTTTGAGGCATGAGACTAGATCAGCAGCACTTTATCTTTGTACTGGTTTAGTCCTAACCCACACCAATTTCTCTTCTTTGAAGCAAACCAGGCTCAAGCTCCTCTAAGAGCTTCCATTCAAAGTTGCATTAATTGTGCCAAATCCCTTTATGCTGTTATAATATATATATTGTAGTATGTATTATATACATATATGTAAACTGGTACAAAAATTTCCATAGTCAAAACCTCAGGACTTAAACTGATCCAGGTGCTGCTGATAAGTATTGCAGTACATTTTTACAGTTTACTTGTATGGTATAAAGGCTTTATCAAGGTTCTTAATTTCTTATGCTGTCCCCATATTAATGACCCTTTTATTAATCTTGTACAGGTGAAGTGGACAGAGAAAAGAAAGAGCAGTCTGAAACGATGCATACTGTGGACAAAATATTCGTTCACTCTAAATACGTTGTCGAGACTTATGACAATGACATAGCCTTAATAAAGCTGAAGGAACCTATAATGTTTTCTGAGTACATTATAGCAGCATGCATCCCAGAAGCAGACTTTGCTAATGAAGTTCTGATGAATCAGAAATCTGGGATGGTCAGCGGCTTTGGGCGTGAATTTGAAGGTGGACGACTCTCCAAAAAACTGAAAGTCCTCGAAGTCCCCTATGTTGACAGAAACACTTGTAAGCAATCCACTAACTTTGCAATAACAGAAAACATGTTCTGTGCTGGTTATGAAACAGAGCAAAAAGATGCATGTCAAGGAGACAGTGGAGGCCCTCATGTAACCAGATACAAGGATACCTATTTTGTTACTGGAATTGTTAGCTGGGGTGAAGGATGTGCAAAGAAAGGCAAATATGGTGTCTACACCAAACTGTCCAGGTTCTTACGCTGGGTAAAAACAGTCATGAGACAACACTTGTAGTGGTATAGCTCTTGATCCTTCTGCTAGCTAACAAGGTGCACTTTCTGTAATGGAAACCCTATTTGTATCTTTTAGCCACATCTACTAAACTTGTTTTGAGAGCTGATTCCTTAAAAGTTTTGGTGCTGCTTTTTTTTGTTTTATTTCTGTTTTAAAGCATGTACATGAGGACTGCTGGTGCTGTTTGTACAATGAGGGGCTTTTCCCCCAACAAATGGCTCTTCAGTGGGGTCTTTTGTTATTTTCATATTGCCACTTTGGTTCCTGCCTGTTCACCTAAGTGCTTCCACCAGGGGCTTCTGAAAATACTATGAACCTCCACTAATCATGCTGAAAGTGGGAAGGACAGGACTTCAGTTAATCCTCATACTGCAGCCAGCTGGCTCAGTAAGGAGTTTGTTATTGCTAGAGCTGTTTAGCTTCTACTTCTGGATGTATTTAGAAGATTAAGGGAGCATGGAAGCTTGCTTGGTAAAAGCTGAGACACAAGTATTCAACAGGTGATGTTAGCAACCACATGTTCCACAAAATTGCCTGCTTAGGTCACAGCAGCTAATTAAAAAAGGAGGGATGGTGTGTGTGTGCTCTTTATATGGATTTTACTTCACTTTAATTTGAACACTTACGTTCCACTCATCAGAAAAGAAAATGCATGCATGATCACTGTTTTCTGGATTGTGTGTGGCTGAGGATCAGAAAGCTCCTTGCATGTGTTTTAGGTGTTTCTGTAAGGTGCAATATTGAATGTACACCTGCATTTGAAATAAAGAGTTCTTACTTTTTTTGTTCTTTTTAAAATTATTTATTATTCCTTCCAGCCAGCTTACAAATGTATGAAGACAAAATCTCACTTGAGAGTGAAAAAGGAGTGAATGCCCTTAATCAAATATGAGGGACAAGGCTGATGAGGGGGAATAGAATGGAAGGGGGCCTAGAGGTTCCTAAGTGGCAAGTTAGAGGCCGAAATACTAATTTTCTAAGAAAGAGGCAAACAGTGATTTCCCACAAGTAGCTGAGCTGCTGTGATCTGATCTGTGCAGTAGAACTCCAGGCAGAAGCTCTGTACTCTGATAGGGGGGTTTGTATATGGAGTATTCCTTCATATATTCTGTCTACCTTCTCAGCTTTAGCCCTAGTTACAGAAATCCCCCAGGTCCTTCTTTGGCTGAGCAAACCCAGACCCCTCAGCCTGTTCCTGTACATCATGTGCTGTGGGCCCCTGATGGCCTTTCCAAGGCTTCGTCAATCTGTTGTTGCTCTCCTCTTGTCCAAGCTACACTGATCTTTGTCAGACACCTGCTACTTATCTCTTAGGGTTTGAGCTGGTACTGGCTAGTTTCATAGAGAACATGATGGGAGCAAACTAGGGTGACAAATTAAATACAACTCTACAGAGCAGCATGGTATTGCTGCAGTCAGCAGTAATTGTGAGCAGGAAGGACTGCAGGACAGTTACCTCAGCTTGATGGTCTACACCTGTATAAACCCTCAGCGGGCTTACTTCAGTGTGTGTTCAGCAATGTTTGTTCCCTGGATTCTTCTGACCACTAGGTTGCTGTTTGAATCCCTTGTCCTACTGGTTGCTTGCTGTGTGCTCCACCGGGGTGAAGCATCCCTCTTTAAACGAACAACCTCTAGCCTAGACACTATCCAAATCCTATTTATGTACTTGTGCTGAGGACATTCTTTTACTTCACTGAAGCTTGTGAAAGTGAAAATCAGACTAGACTACAAGGTGCTGTGGTAGCTGAAAGGAGGACCTCTCCCTGGCAACGGTGAGAGTAGCTGGGTTTTACTAGCTGATATGTGTATGTGTTCTTGTTGAGCTGAGTAGTGCCTTGAGAGCAGGCACAGAGCTGGTGTAACAGATGAGTATGTGAGAGACTGATGAAAGTCATGTTTGTGTACAACACGACTGTACTCAGAGAGGAAGTGTTGTTATTCTGCAGAGCTTGCAACACTTTGGGATTTGTCTTTTACAAGTGAAACTGGTTCCCAGAGAGCCTTTCATCCTGTGCCATGGTGTCTACAGTGCCTAAGGCTCAAGGGCTTCATGTTCATTCCTGATTCTGTAATAGTGTCTTTGCCATGCTGGGAGGACATGAATGAAGCATTTGCTTGCATCTTGGCCTCCTACCAAAGCCCGTAACCAACTCCAAGGCCTGCAAGACAAGAAAGAATTAAAGCTCACTTTTTAATGTAGACTCATTATTTGGGGGTAATTTCACATGGCAAAATTTGAACAGATTGTAAAATCCAGGGAAGAGGTACAGCACACAGCTGCTGAGTAAACTGATGGGTTCTAAAATCCCACAGCTCCTCATGGCAGGTAAACACTGCTGATTTAGGAAAGAGCTGACATTTACCAAGGATGGTGGAGGGAGGTGCTCTAAGTGCTCAGCCTTCAAGGAAGAGCTGGTCTTGATAAGAAAGGGAAGAAATGAAGGGTGGTAAGTAAAGAGTGCAGTCCTTTCAGACTTTGAAAAGGACTGATGTGAAGAATAAAAAGGTAGGACATTGCTCAGGCCTAGTCCAAGGTGGTACACCTGGGCAAGAGACTTGCTCATGAGTTATTGGGCTTCAGAAAAAATAAAGCTTCTTTAGACTAAAATAGAGGAATCCTGAAGAGAAACATGGCAATAGCAGAGAGGTAGGGACTAATCAGATCTTCATTTTGTTGGTGAAGATAAACAGCCAGAGCAGACCTCAGTTGCAGTGGGAAAGTTCCAGGGAGCTCCCAGGGAAAACCTTCAAACACTGTGACTAGAAAGGCCCTCTAAAAGATTTTGTCTGGAGGGCACGGAAGTTTCTGAGGTTGGTAGTCTTTCAGAGCAGAAAAGGGAAGTGGCTGTTATGTGTGCAGCACAATGGGGACTGACTCAGGGAACAAATGCAGACAAGCTGGCCTTCATTATGGTACACTACCGTACAGCAGAAAAACACACTTGCGCAGGCACAGCGTCCAACTGGAAGCAATTTCCATCAAAGGTCCTTTGCTGGAGCCTTGGCCAATGTGCCAAGAATAATAGAAGTAAACTTGATCCGTTGTTGGCTAAGTAAGCTGGGCTCAGTGATGCTGGAAGTCTTGCCAGACCCTGTTTTTCTGCATTTCCAGGTGAGCAACACAAGCAAAGGGTCACTGTTACTGTCATGCATTTGTGATCTGTGCTAGCACAGTAATAGCAAAGTTTTCCTTCCCCTCTACTGCTTGATTCACCCAACAGGTTTCTCTTCCATAGACTTGGCCCCAGACCACAAGGCGCTGTCAATAGCTATCCCCATGGAGTTGTGTGAACCAAAAAACCCCAAACCCTCTATCCTGAATAAGGTAGAAATTGATGAATTTGTTCAAGTATGGTGCTGTCTGGTGCTTCTGACAGAGGCTGGATTCTGTGTGTTCCAGAGGTCTCATCCAGCCTGCTGCATCTATGCAGGATACCTGCTTTGCAGCTGTGATGGATTCAAAGTCTTTATCTATAAGCGCAACAATTAATTTCACTCTAGCTAAAGCAGTTCAAACTACAGTGGACTGGAATCTGAGACCAAACCCTTGTGCAAGACCTTACTGCCCTAACCCAGAAAAACTTCTGAATTTGCTCTTTCTTTTTCTTGTTCTGATCAGCTCTGTGCTTTACTTGCTTCCTAAGGCGCTACCAGAACTGGGAGGCAGTATCTTTGCAATATGCTTACTGAGCTTTGTCCCATACTGAGATTAAGACCAAGATTTGCTCTGAGAGGTTTTGTTTTCTTGTGAGTTATTGATCTTGGCACTCCAGTTTCTTATTTAGCAGCTACCCCAGAACCCTGCAGAGAAATCGGTAGGAGACACGCAGTCAGCTCAGAGGATGGCAATGGCAGGTCATTGCTGGACAATGTGGTTTCTTCCTGTTGTCCTTACTTTCCTTCAGACGGGGCAGACAGGTACAGCTTTTGCTTTAACTTGGCTTTGTGATGTTTTGCCTAAACCACACAGGTAATTATTTGACAATATTTTTGCTTTGTGGACAAGGATGACGTGAGTGAAAACCTGGTAGCCTTGCTTTCTCACCTGCCTTGCTCCCGTTGGTATGCTGCAGTGCAGTAATATCCAGAGCCTAGTCATTCAAAGAATACCATTTTGGACAGAAATAATTGTGTCAATGTAAAATTCGGGGTCAGTATGCAGGACTTCCAAACTCACAGCACAAATGATGTGCTGTTCTTCATATCCTTAAGAGATGAGATAAATAATCCTTACTGACCATTCATAACCTGTTGGGTGACAAAATGAACCCCACAATGTTTACAGTGCAGAGGAGAATGAGAGCCCTACACTGTCACCTACTGTGTTTGTCTAAGTCACAACACAAACATCACAACTCCAGTTGAGGAAGCATCCCACCTGTCTTTTAGATTGGACCCTGAGATGCTTCTCTAAGGAATGCATGAATCATAATGCAGACATGATGCATGCTTTGTTGTTTAATTTTGTTGTAAAATCACTTGGTGATTACAGAGGGCTTGTTGGAGACGACTGAACAAGTACCTGAGTCATCCACATTACAAAAGCTGGGAGCTGGAGGAAGATTTTGATATCCCAGAGTTGAGGTACTGTCATGGATTAAGCCTAGTCGGCAACTCAGCCATGAAGCCGCTTGCTCACTGCCCGGCCCCCCTTCTTCCCCCCTGCTCCCGGATGGATGGGGAGGAGAACCGAAAGAATATAATTCCCACGGGTTGAGACAAAAAAAGTCCAGTAACTAAGGTATAACACAAAACCACTACTGCTACCACCAATAATAATAATCATAAGGGAAATAACAAGTGAAGAGAATATAACCACTCACCACTCGCCAACCGATACTCAGCCAGACCCCAGCAGTGATCTAACCCTTCTGGGTAACTGCCGTCAGTTTATATAGTGGGTATGACGTGCTGTGGTATGGAATACCTCTTTGCTCAGTTTGGGTCAGGTGTCCTGTCTCTGCTTCCTTCTGGCTTCCCCTCCTCCCTGGCAGAGCATGAGACTCAGAAAGTGCTTGGTCAGAGTAAACATTACTGAACAGCAGCTAAAAACATGGGTGTTATCAGTGCTGTTCCCAGGCTGAAAGTCAAAAACACAGCATTGCACCAGCTGCTAAGAAGGAGAAAAATGACTGCTACTGCTGAACACAGGACAGGCACTTATCCCAGGGAAAGGTACTCAGTGGGACACGGGGTGCCCCAAGAGTCTTCAGAAGGTTTCAAGAAAATTTTTCTCATACAAACATGTAAAAAGCAATTTTGAGTGCTCTCATCTATGGTTTATTTTCATCAACAGCCTAGAAGTGGCTGACAACACAGAGATAGAAGATTAATGAGGGTAAGTGTAAAATGTCAGAACACATGAAAGAAGTAAAGAAAATGGACAAATGAGTATAATCACGGTATCTTTTAAAAGAGATAGACAGGCTACTTCTATAAAAAGAAAAAACAACTAAACAGATAATCCCAAAGTGCTTAAGGCACATGTCCAAACTTTCCCAAGATCAAGAAAGGACAGGAGGACTAAACAAAATCATTAGCTCCTTCATGACCTGACCTCTGGAAGGAAGTATAGAAAAACCTTGATCTATATGAAAGAACTGCAAGCATCCTGGCATAAAACCAGGAAATCTAAGGAGTTAATACAATAAGATAAACATGATGTGAAAATCAAAAGCTGATCTAATTATATGGATATTGGAAGAGAGACAAAGAATGTTAGTCTGTTCTTCATGGGAAACAGAGTAACAGACTCTTTATTCCTTAAGGTACCAAATTACTTGTCCCCAGTGAGGAGGAAAGAAACTGCTAAGTTGCACTACTCATCAACAACTCACATCAATCTCCTCCAAGGATAGGATAACAGGCTCGATAGCTGTGAAAATGCAGTGTATGTCAGGTGTCTCCATTAACAGAGGCCTCTAACATAACACTTTTGTTGTAACAGGAGGAGAAACTCTGGTCTGGTTGAAACTACTTTAAGTTTGGTGTGCAGCTGTTTGAGAAATGGTGCTAGTTTTTGAAAGATTATATGGAATAAAAGAAGGGCTCCGCAAAGGCAAGACTGAGGACGTCTGACACTTAGTATTTTCCACAGTGACATGCAAGGCAGAAGACAGTGTTTACTCACTGCATTTGTTGCTCATTCCAGATTGAAAGGACTACCTTAGGTCAAGATGAGAGTTTGAGACAATCTTGTGAAAACAAAACAGTGGTTCAACATAAATCGGAGGCAATTCAGTAATCACAAAACAAAATTTCAGCCCTGGCCACACAACACACAACCAATGAAATTTGTAAAATGTGTAATGAAAGCAAGAAGAATTCTTCATTTTCACAAGGATGAACAGCTTGGACATGAATAATGGGATCCTACTGCTCTGAGAGATTTTCAGGTTAGATGTTAGGAAATGCTTTCAAGCATTGTAAGGCTAGTTAAGGAGCTCCTACTTAAGAAGCAGATTAAGCTGTGGGGGTGAGCTGTGGAATCTCATTATGAATCTGTAGGAACAGTTTAGATAGCATCTGTTAGTACCAGTCTACTTCTTCTTGCTCTCACAGGGTTAGCACCAGGAAGTGCTCTCTCATTCTGCCTGTGATTTTGCAATGTTAGAGACTGAGCTAAAGTGAGTAGCATGAGCCATATAGTGATGGAAAATGAAGGGATGCAAGGGTCTACCAAGAGTCAAATACTTCATTTATTACTGATACTTTAGTTGTTGCTAATTTTAGCCTCTTACCCACCCACACCTATGTTCATCTTTGCCTTAGTACAATGGCTGTTCTGGTGAGTACAGATTATTTCTTGCTTTGCCTTCAAAGGGGTGGTAGTTACAGCTGGGAAACACAGCTTAAGATGTAAAATAATAGTGATATACCTAATGTTAACAGCTTACCATTTTTAAAATTATGATAGTTACAACCGTTGTTTTCACTAAGGCCTTCAGCAAGAATTGCACCAAAGTTCCCAAAATGGTGAGGTATTTGACTAATGTGGGCTAATGGCTAATGCAAGCAAAGTTTTATGAGCTTTTTTTTTACCTATGTGCTTTTATGAAACCACCATGGATTTGTAACCTGCTTATTCATTCGTCTCTTTTGCAGTCATACCAAATGCATGCCAGGTCAACTCAAGAACTATGAGCGGTTCTGCAAAACTGAAGATGAAGGAGTTGTATGTTTCCATGCTGCTGGCTATGCCCTGGGCAATGACAACAAAACCTGCACTCCTGTAGCTACAAAGCCACACTTACAGCTCCTTCATTGGGCACACAGCACATCTCAACAACATTTGGGAAGTGTTGATGTGTTGCAGTGCCATTGTATCATAATGTTAACTTCATGCCTTTCACATGGTTTGCTTGAAGTGTTGCCAACAAATTTAATGAGATCTTAGCTAAAGGTTGTAATGTAAGTAACATCAAATTGTGCAACTGTGAGTGACGAGCAGTAGCAAAAATAGCTCAGGGAAGTGTTCTGTGCAAGTGGGTGCATTCTCAGAGCAGACTGAAAACCGCTAGGTACCTAGCCTGATTTGAGACAGACTTCCCTGGTGTTAACATTTTGTGTGGTCATTCCACTCTCTTGAGTACTGTGCTTGTGCGCAGACCTCCTCCTATGAAGGGATAGTACAAGGGGTAATGGCTTTAAACTGAAAGAGGGCAGATTTAGCTTAGATATAAGGAATAAATTCTTTACTGTGAAGGTGGTGAGGAACTGGATCAGGTTGCCCAGGGAAGCTGTGGCTGCCCCATCCCTGGAAGGTTCTGTGGTCTCTGTAGAGGCAACCTCTGTTATTTTCTATTTCTGTGCATATATTGCTAAAAATAGAAACTGTTTTTAATTTTTCATTTATTAAAATACATTCTTTACTTCCACTTTCATGGTTTTTTTTACCTTTTTTCCCCTTTTTATCTTGATATCCTTTTCCCTACCAAAATTACGACTGATAGGACTAGGTATGGAAGAGCCAGAGGATAGCAGAGCACATGCACAGATAACACATATCCTTTCAGCTCCTAGCTACAGTTTCAGTGATGGTTAAAGGAGCCTAGGAAGGTGGTTACTTTTGCCTTGAGATGATCAATATCCTGATCCCCTGTGAGAAATGCATAAAAATCACTTTGGAGTTTGTGCCATTTGGATGAGAAACGTATTATTTTTTCCGTCCATTTTCTCTGACAGCATCTTCCAATTGCCAAACCTGAGCTTCAGGATAAAAATGGTTAAAGGTGGCTCACAGAGAAACCTAAACAGAGGATTTTTCAGTCAAACTCTTAGCACACTGAAGTGGGCAATAAGAAGATAATAAAGTGTTTGGATTTGATCCGGAATTCAGACTTTTTAATGCCATTTCTTGATCCTCTCCCTTTCTGCCTGATTCTCTCCTGTGAGGTAATAGGGAGGCAGCCCTGCAGCTGCATCCAGATGTTGTGATTTAAGGTGTTCCTGTGACCAGCCTGTCACTTCCTTTGAATCAGATTCAGCAGGAGGGAAGCCCTGACCCAACCTCAGCAGTGCTAGTGTAAAGCCAGCACCTGGGAGCTTCCACCCACAGCCCAGATAGATGCAACTGGGTAGTGGAAGTAGCTTCTGCCATAAGCCTGACTCCCAAGTCATGGGAGACATGGTCTGTGGATTTGTGTAACTGCTACACTGCTGGACTGCTTTTGGAAGTGGACTTTTGCATTTATGACATATGACATGATATACACCTTGGTATGTGTCTTGAGTAAGAATTGCAATTCTCTGTGAAATTAAGCAGCTGGGATAAGTGTCTCTGCAGACAGAATTTGCTCTTATGCATTAATGAACATCTGAATAGGTTGATGTTGTTTCATGCTTGGCAATGCAAAATGAGAGGAAAGGAAGAAGAACCTCAGATGACTGATTCCTCAGAACACACGTTAAGCTGAAGATGGCAACCAAAGTTCCTTGAAGGCTTTCATGCCTTTTGTAATTGGTATTATATCCATTTTGAGGGGTTTTAGAGGGCTGCCAAAACAACAAACAAGTAGAAAATCAGAACAATGCTGTCAATGAAATCTTTAACATAAAGTTTTGGGCTTCATTACAATATTCCCAATGGCAATTCTTATGATATACAACCACTGAAGAGAAGGATCTTGCCCCTTTCATTTTTAGAGCAACATAGTCAAACAGACTTAAACAGGAAACAGATATGTATTGTCTTTCAAAATTTGACATTCTGCATGGAAAAACTTATGAGTCTTTAGTCTTCCTCAGTTTGTATGAAGAAATCTTTTTGGGAATTAAGTGCACAGACAATTGGAGTTTGGGCAAGCAATTTTTGCATTACTGCTTTAGGCTGAGTACAATTTTTGTAACTCAGAAATCCACTTTTTAGTTCCTAGAACTTGTGCTAAACTACTTTTTCATAAATGACAGTAATAGATAATAAATTTGAGGTTTCAAGTACGGAGCAGCCTCAGACTAGTATCTATATGCTGTCACAACAGTTATTGCTAACATCTGAATGAGGCCTCTGGAATTCTTCAAGGTTTGGCCAATACAGGAAATTGCATAAAGGTGTGATGTTAGATCAGTTTAGCTACATCAGCTCAATCTTACTTGCCCGCATACCTTCCATGTTCATACCTGGCTTCTATCATATACAAGCTACTCTAGGCTGAGCCAAGCTTAAAGAAATTATCCATTCAACTAAGTTGAACATGTGTTTCACTGCCAGTCAAGATACAAGATGAGGTAGTGAGAAAAAGCAAGAGGATAAGGCAAACTCTGGCAGAGTTCAGTGTCTTGCATATGGGGGCTTAGAGCACAGGACAGTTTCTTGTTTCTGTAGTAAAGGGCAATGTAAGAAGCACTTGCCGACAAGAACCTGTAAGTCTTTGGTTAATGCAATGAGCTTCAGAAAGTATAAAATACTCCTTCAGAATTACCCCCACACAAAACCCTTCATCCTACCTGTCTACTGGTAGAACAGCCTGCAAAGGGAGAGAAGAAAGATAAAGCACAACAACATATGTACAGAGAAATCTCTAGCTAAGATTCAAGCAATTTTCTTAAAATGGGCATTTTCATACATGTTTTCTGTCAAAGGCATCCTTCATTCAGAGGTGGTGAGAGTTCAAATGAGCTGTAGCCACCACAGCAGGAAACTTGTGAAGACAGACCTTTTTCCTGGCTCAAAGCAGAATTTGTGCATTGTTATTTCACCAACAGGTTTTGGTTGCTATGTTTTAAACAAAATCTAGCTGATATTGCAATAATGCTGCTCCTGCTTGAGTTTCTTGTCTCACTTTAGTCTTGGCCACAAACAGGAACTTGGACTATTCTTCTGATACCTTCATGCTGCAACCCAAGTAACATGGAAGAGGTCCTGTGATTCACCCATTTCTACATCCCATATCTGCGATCCTAATTCTCACCTAGATTCCCCCTCTCAGCATTTGCTTGATGCTGAAATGGAGGCACATCTTCATAGAATTATAGAATGGTTTGGGTTGGAAGGGACCTTAAATATCATCTAGTTCCAACACCTTCTACTAGACAAGGCTCCTCAAAGCCCCACCCAACCCAGCCTTGAACATTGCCAGGGATGAGCCAAATATCAGGTGCCTTTTGTTTTTTTCTGCCAGGCTGTCAAGAGCCTTGCAAAGCCTTGTGGCTCATCTCAAATCTTTGTGGTGAGTGCAGCATCCATCCATGGGAGAGAAGCAGAGCTCCCCGGGGTTACATTCTTTCCCTTTGCTTGCTTCCCCAGAATTTCCTGCTATCTGTAACAACCCAGGTGGACAGTGCTGATGCTCCTCTGAACAGCTGCAAGTTCCTCCAGCTTTTAGAAATGGTGATGCACTTTTGATTTGGCCAGAAAATCTCTTTTTCTTTCTGCAGGTGTGAACAGAGCTGGCCGGGGGTTGGCTGAATTATAACCCTTTCTAACTGCAGTAAGCATTAACTCTTTGCAGGGTATGTGCTTCCTCTCTGTCGGTTGAGTAACGTTCAGCTGATATTTTTGTAACTTCTGAACACACAAAGACCTGTGTTGCTTATAAGAGTACATGCTGATAATTGTCCTTTGTACAAAGAGAGAGTATATGAGCATGTAAATGGGTTTAGTGTGTGTCACCCATTGCTAGCTCTTGGCCAAGACTACACATGATTACAGTCACCTGTTTTGGACTGGCTGTTGTCTAGTCAGGGCTAAGGGATGCAATTCTATTTTGTTTTTCCCGAACAGTTCTCTGCAAGTGAATGTTTCTTCTGTAATTTGAAAAATCTCTCCCTTGCTCCTGAATTTGCTGCTTCCACTTTCATATTCTCTACACAATGAATAGTATAAATCTCCACAATATATTTGTCCCAAAAGTAAGCACTCTGACAGATGAATTCCTGAGTTAAGCCAAAGTAAAATCTGGCCTCTGCCCTTCCCCTCTCTTTGGAGATGATTGCTATTGATGTGATTTATCTGCAGCTTCTCCAGAGCTTTTCCCTATGGGAAGGCAAAGAACAGCTGGGCAAGGGACAGCTGGTCTGAGCCCTCTCTGCCTTAGGCAAAGCAATGGGGCTTTGAGGATTCATTGATACTCAGGGCACTGGACAGTTTTTGTCTATAGTCTGACAGGCAAGTGACCTGCATGAAAAATGATGAAGTGGAGGACAGGAGGTGACTTCTTATAGCTATGGGAGGCCTAGAAAAAGGGGGGACAGGCCATGGGGCTCAGCAGCATTTTGTTTGCTGCCTGGTATCATACGGAGGCCGTGTTGGACAGGGCTTTGAGCAACCTGGTCTAGTGGAAGGTGTCTCTGCCCATGACAGGAGACATGGAACTAGATGATACGGGTTCAAACTTAAACAGGAGAAGTTTAGATTGGATGTAAGGAAGAAGTTCTTTACTGTAAGGGTGGTGAGGCACTGGAATGGGTTTCTCAGGGAAGCTGTGAATGCTCCATCCCTGGCGGTGTTCAAGGCCAGGTTGGACAGAGCCTTGGGTGGCATGGTTTAGTGGGAGGTGTCCCTGGCCATGGCAGGGGGGTTGGAACTAGATGATCTTAAGGTCCTTTCCAACCCTAACTGTTCTATGATTCTATGATCCTTAAGGTCCCTTCCAACCCAAACCATTCTATGATTCTATCTGCAACAGGCATTGACCAGGGTGGGATGAGCAGAGCTGAAAGCACATCAGTCATTCTGTCAGTCATGCTGGCTCCTGCCTCCTCACCCTGCCAGCCAGGACCCGGGCTAACCAGGAGCAAGGAGAGAGCACAGAAGAAGCCGTCAGTGTTTTGAGGATAAAACAGACAAAATGGCCAGAAGAGGAGACAGAGGCAAGAAACTCACCACGTCCATCTGGAGCACAGATGGCTCAGAGCAGAGCAGCTAGGGGGCCCATGATATCACCTCACTTCCAGCAAATTGAGCTTTGCCATGTCACTAACCACCAACTTACACATCTCTATGAACGTCAGAGAAAACAAATCCTCCTGTTTTCTTCTGCCCCCACAATCCCAGAGCTGTGATCTGGCAAGAGGCATGCAGGACCAGGATGGAGAGCACAATACAAGGCAACACCAGAGGGGTCTGCTCCTAATGGGTCCCGCCTCCTCCTTCCAGCTCTGCAGCAGCAAGAAGCTGTGGGCTTTCCCTTCCCCAGGGCTTCCAGGTCCCCACTGAGTGCTGACACAAAGACAAGAGGCTGCAGAGAGGCAAGGTGTAGGAAAGGCAAGGTCGGAGCTGATCCTGTGAGCCTGCACCTCCTGCCATGGGGCAGGCGCATCACAGTCCACTTTGAAACATCTTCAGGTGTCCATGATGGACAACTAATTTCTGCGACCATGTGCAGCTCAGCAGGACACCCCCAGGGAGAAATGTGGCTGCAAGCTCAGCCATCAGCTTTCAGTATTTGCTTAGTGAAGAGGTGATGTCTTCTGGAAAATAATTGCTGTCCCCTTTCGCTAGCTGAGGTCTGTGTTTCCAAATAGCATGTGACAGGAGTTACTCAGGACAGCTGCCCTCAGTCACCCGTGCTGCAGCAGGGTTGATGGACAGCCAGTGTCCACAGCATGAGGTGGGTGACATTGGCATGTCCCCATCACATCCCCATCACTGCCCAGGCAGCTGGTCTGCAAACCTGCTTCCCCTGTCTTGCTGCACTGCTGAGGTGGGGAGACTTCCATGGGAGCCATTTACTAATGTAGGACCAACTAACTCAGTTACTCCATCCCGAGGAGCTGCAGATTTCATACTTGACACTACATGCAGGCTTCATGATGGAAGGAGTTACCCTTCAAACAGGAGGCAATCCTTAAGCCAGCCTCTAGGAAACAGAGTGCAGGACCCCTTAATGAAACACGTCTCCATGTGTACACTGTGGTAGTTAAAGGGATGGAAAAAAGAAATCCCACTAACTCTTCATAACGAAAAATGTGAGGAAAGGACTGCCCTTTTTATAGAACCCTCCCTTTGTGATATTTTCTGTAGTAATATGAAAAGCAAAATGTAAAGCCTGTTGTGTTGATATCAATACAGAAAAGGCAAAGGCAGTGCCATAACGTACAGAGTGCACTGTAGCCAGCTCCCAAGGACACAGCTGCTCAATCAAGGAATATGATTTAAAAGAAAAAAACACACAGTAAGAAAACAGTGACCATGTAAACTAAGATCTGATGAGAATACAGCTCCTGAAGCTCTGTGTTGTTAATATTGACCTCATTGAACAATTATCTGATTCCTACAAGAGTTCCTTGATTAAGATATGTTTGTGAAAATAAATAAATAAATTAATGTGTGGGTCTGCATATTTATGCTGGTTTCTGGGAAGTCCTGTGCTGACATCAAGTGGTGACTTGTTTTTCGTGCTGAAGGGAGCCAGACTTTTGGTACTGCGTATGGACTGGGTGGTATTTGTTATCACGCGAAGGGAAAGGTGAGTATGCATAGGCCACAGGGGGACTACAGCAACAGCCTCACTGACAGGTGACCCCATGGGGATGGACAGCCAAAGGAGTATGGAAAAGCAATGCAGCCACTGTGCAAGGCAAAGGGTAAGCTGAGTCTCTCCAGCTGTGCCGAGGCACACAAGATGCTGGCTGAGCCTCCCCAGCAGCCACCAGGCGTGACCACTGGCAACAGTCCCTTTTCCCGAGCCAAGAAACACCTGGCTGGGACAGGTACAATGGAGTTTGGTGGGCTCAGGGAACTGAGGAGAGCATGGAGAACTCATTTACTAAAAAAAACATGACACTCAGTTAACCAAAAAGGATTGGAGGCTATATTAATTAGTTCTGCAGAAGTATCAAAGAGGGAAAGATAAATATGAACAGTTATGAACTGGATGTGAATAAAATCAAGCTTCACAGAATCATAGAATCATAGAATAGTTAGGGTTGGAAAGGACCTTAAGATCCTCCAGTTGCAGCCCACCTGCCATGGCCAGGGACACCTCCCACTAAACCATGCCATCCAAGGCTCCATCCAACCTGACCTTGGACACCACCAGGGATGGAGCATTCACAACTTCCCTGGGCAACCCATTCCAGTGCCTCACCACCCTTACAGTAAAGAACTTCTTCCTCATATCCAATCTAAACTTCCCCTGTGTAAGTTTGAATCCGTTACCCCTTGTCCTATCACTACAGTCCCTAATGAAGAGTCCACCCCCAGCATCCTTATAGGCCCCCTTCAGATACTGGAAGGCTGCTATGAGGTGTCCACACAGCCTTGTGTTCTCCAGGCTGAACAGCCCCAACTTTCTCAGCCTAGAAGAAGGCTGAGGTTTTGACTTGAGGAGGGTTTTAACTTGGAGTGAACTTCTGGAACAACATCCCTGGGGAAACTGTGCAGGAAAACCCTCCCACAATGCAGTTTTAATGAGGAAGTGAATTATTTGCTGAAGGCATTAGGGTCCATGATATGAGCTGTAACATCAGTCATGGGTTAGCAGACTGGCCTTAGAGAGGCATGCAGTCTGCTTCTCCCACCATCATAAGCAATCTCTGAAGCTGGTTTTAAAAGCTGCAATTGTTGGTAAATGAAGGTTTATTTGGGGATTTACTGGTGAATGCTCAGATCAATTATACTTTGTTAGAAGAACTGCATACTCAAATAATAGCTGGGAATGTATGACGTGAAAGTAAAGAATGGTCTCTATGTTTCTAACTTGGATTGAAAAAAACCACCACTTTTTCTCTCACTGTTTGGTGCTCTGACTGTAGAAATGTTTTCTTGCTCTTTCCAGGAGCCTTCCTGTGCTGGGAGCCAAAAAACACCCTGCACCACAATTGCCATTGCACGCTGTTGTGGTTTAACCCCAGCAGGCAACTAAGGACCACTTGGATACTCGCATTCCAGTGGGATGGGGAAAAGAATCAGGAAAGAGATAAAAAACATGGGTTGAGATAAGAACAGATTAATAACTAAAATTAGGTATAATATAATATAATAGAAATAATGAGAGAGGTATAAACCAAAAAAAAAAAAAAAAAAAAAACACCCAATAAAGAA
>JAOEHY010035792.1:7501-25604 GCA_025447955.1 Psilopsiagon aurifrons
CTCCAAGTGAGGTCTCACGAGAGCAAAGTAGAGGGGCAGGATCACCTCCCTCGACCTGCTGGTCACACTCCTTTTGTGCAGCCCAGGATACGGTTGGCTTTCTGGGATGCAAGAGCACACTGCAGCCGGCTCATGTTCATTTTTCCATCGACCAGAACCCTCAAGTCCTTCTCCGCAGGGCTGCTCTGACTCTCTTCTCTGCCCAACCTGGAGCTGTGCCTGGGATTGCTCTGACCCAGGTGTAGGACCATGCACTTGCCATGGTTAAACTTCATCAGGTTGGCATCAGCCCACCTCACAAGCATGTCATGGTCCCTCTGGATGGCATTCCTTCCCTCCAGCGTATTGACCGAATGTTCTAGATAATCATGAAAATGACTACAATAAGAGGTGAATCAAGGGTGAATCTTTTGCATATATTGAGATTTATAGTTTGCACAAATATGTAACTTTGTTTTTACATGCGTGTATTTTTATCCATACTTAAAGGATTTTTTTTAGGTAATATTATGGTAGAGACCATTTTATGTTTTACCTAAAAGCTTGGCTTCTAGGAGGCATTTCCATTAATTTTTCTGCCTTGACAAGTTTTCAGTATGCAAGAGCTAAATATTTGAAGCAGAGAGATTAATCAAGAAAAATAGACAAAAATTGGGAGTAGAAAACATCTTTATTATTGCTTCTTGAAAAACATTTTTTATTGAATACTTCATTTACTCTGTAGAAATTTTTCTTATTTTTGACAAGTTTTTTTTCTTGCAGATTCAGAGCAGGTGGAATTGTAAACAGTTCTTTTAGGATATTTTTATAACAACCTTCTAATAGCATACATCCTCTGAGACCAACTTTTATCTTGTTCTTCCATCCCTTTTTGGCATGTGTGTGTATATATATGTATGTATATAATTATTACCCTTTTCTCAAAGGACTTCTGTTCTCTTACTTTCAAGGTGTTCTAGTTACCTTGGGCATAAATCAGAGGAAGAAATGTAACTGTCATGAAAATCCTTTTTCTTGCAAATATTTGGAAAGTCTGGTCTACAGATAGTGTGCGATGAGAGTAAGGGAGCTGACAGTGTAATTCAGAGCTTTCTTGATGTTTGGATCTGATTTTTTGGATGTATTTATTATTGCATACAATTTCTGGGGAAATTATGAGGAAATAGGATTTTAGGAAATGATTAAACAAACAGGTATAATATGTCTCAAACCAGCAAAACAGCTCTTCCAATCGTCACTAGAGCTAGGCACATTCTGAAGGTTGTAAACATGCTTTTGAGTGTTTCTGTATTGGATTTCTGTTTCACAAACTGTGAAACTGAAATGTGAATAGCTGTTGGCAGAAGCACAGGGATGTACTGTTAATATTATTCCTTCTTTCAGAAATGCTGAAAATTAAAACAGTGTGGTCGTTCATTGTGGGGTTGAAATCCGTCATAACTTTATAGATACGGCTCTATTAAGACCCTGACCTAACAAAACATGCTTAAATATGTAATTGTATGACTTCTCTCGTAATTATGAAGGAGGAGTATTTTCACTGATATGGCCATTTTTATCACAGCTTAGTTATCTATTGCATCTTTGATTTCTTCATTTATATATTTATTCCCTGCTAATGATGCTGTCTCTAGATTATTGTTGTTGGAATCCTGTTTAACTCTTTAAGCTCTGGTTTTGTCTTTTTTGTGGGTTTTTTTTTTTTTTTAAAGTAATCTGCTGCAACAGATGGTTGTTTTGTTTAATCATGTTGTTAGGCCATCTGTTCCCGCAGTCAGATGGGAGAAGACAGATTTATCGCATCTCACTCAGTGAGAGTGAGACTCACTCAGTTGGTTTCTGTCTCACACAACCTTGCAGGCTTCTCCCTCATTCATTTACAGCTCTCTAGCATAATTTAATGATGGGTTTCATCTGCTGTAGGCTGAAAAGCTAGCCGTAGTGCTGTGCTGCAGCCTGGGGTGAAATGGCATGTAGGCTTCAAACCATCCCTGGGGAGCTTTTCAAAGACGTAGTTGTTCACTGCAGCTTATTGCCAACTTCTTCATTCCCTGCTCCCCAGTCATGTGGCAGTTGTGAAAAAACCCTCTTTTTTCACTGAGGGAAAAGGAACTGAAGGCATCTGCAAGGGTGTAGTAGGTATGTATAGCCACACTGGAGTGGTGAAGGATTGTAGAGTCATAGAATGATTTGAGTTGGAAAAAACCCTGAGATTGTGTAGTTCCAACCCCCCTGCCATGTGCAGGGATGCCTCACACTAGACCATGTTGCTCAAGGCCCTGTTCAGCCTGGCCTTGAATGCTGTCTGGGATGGAGCATTCACAACTTCCTTGGGCAGCTTGTTCCAGTGCCTCACTACTCTCACAGTAAACAATTTTTTCCTTATATCCAACCTGAATCTCCCCTATGTAAGTTTGAAGCCATTGCCCCTTGTCCTATCGCTACAGTCTCTGATGAAGACTCCCCCTCTGGTGTCCTTGTAGACCACCTTCAGATATTGTAAGACTGCTATGAGATCTCCAGGCAGCCTTTTCTTCTCCAGGCAATTTGAGTAAGTTGTACAGGCACTACTTCTGTTCTTTCCTGTATCCTCAGATTTTAGAAGAGTTATTTTCCAGAGAGGTTACCCCATAGCTGAAGTTGCTGCTCAGTTAAAATAGGGCTTCTCTG
This sequence comes from Psilopsiagon aurifrons, assembly GCA_025447955.1. Classification (NCBI taxonomy): domain Eukaryota; kingdom Metazoa; phylum Chordata; class Aves; order Psittaciformes; family Psittacidae; genus Psilopsiagon; species Psilopsiagon aurifrons. The sequence goes on from JAOEHY010035792.1 coordinate 10,172, forward strand.
ACCAGACCAAGTTTTTGACATTTACTGGATTTGTCAGATGAAATCGGCTGATACATGTTTCTCTGGAGATGTCCCTTCAGCATACCCAGAGTGGCTGTAAAATGAATCATAAATATTTGAGATGAGACTTCATTAACTGGAAACTGCAGCAATGAATATACAAGATATCATCTTGATAAATTTGCTGCAAATCTTTTTTCTTCATAAAATGATACTGTCTGTAATATTGCCTGTCTCATTAAAACAAATGGGTAGAAGGAAAAAGTAGAGGAAAACCAGTGATACTTACAGCTTAGCACTTACATATTTGCAAAAGTGGTGTTTTCTCTTAAAATTATTCTTTTAAGAAATGTTGATGAATCCTGTCCCATTTTCTTTGTTTTAATTATATGTTGCAAGGAGCTTTCTGAGGAAGCAATAAACAGGCAACTGCTCTTCAAGCAAAGTGAGAATATTAGATGCATTATGGCCAAGTTTTTAGGGTTTTCATGGAGCTATGATTGCAGCAGTAACAAAAAGTCCCCCCAAATCTGTAGGTAGCAATAATAGTGTTTTGAAAGCAGTAATGGTTTGGGGTTGATTTGGTAATTTTAATTGGTTTTCTCTTATCTGTGGCATTCTGGTAATCCTAAGGGTAAAGAAATTGATGAAAGAAACCTTAGGTGGCAGAAATTTTACTTGGGTTTAGCAGCCACTTTCTCTTGGTTGTAGCTTCCACTGTGACAGAAAGGAAGGTAAATGGCCTGAGGGACTTAAATGCTGCAGTCCCTGTTCTGATGTAGAGTGGGGTCATAAGGGATCCCAGCCTCTCTCCAAGTCAGTAAACACTGATACCAAAATGACAGTGAGGTTGCATTCCCCTTCTGTTTCTGTACTGCAGTCATTGGCTTGCCTTTTTCTCTCTGCCTGAGGAATCTTAGCATTTGACTATCAACTACAGTTTACTGAAGAGATTATTTTTGAGCATCCCTCTTCTCCTCTACCATTTGCTTCTAGGTCAGGAGGAAGCTTTAAAGAAAATTGGCTTAAACCAAACCCTGATTTTTTTTTTTTTTAATTTTTAACTGCTACATTCTTTTGTCTCTTCTTCAGTGTACCTGAGCTGAATCTGTCTTCTGTAGCTAGAGAGCAAAGATCATGTTCTAGAAGAAGACACTCACAAATCAGATTAGTTGAATTACATTTTCCACATTCTTTTTTAATACAAAACATGGCCCACAGGTAACTGCTGCTCTTTTCTTTCATTGCAGCAGCTGCAGCTTGTACAGAAAAAGGAATGGTGGCTAGGACTATTGTGTAGGACAAGTCATCAGCTTTGCAGGAGAATAACCTTTTTCCAGTCTGCAGTGCCTCAAATCTGTGGATATTTAGACACGTTGCTGTGCATACTTTCTTGTGGAAGAATGATAGGTGTGGTATGGCTGCAAATTTTATGGCACAAAACTTTTGATTAATTGGGGGTAAAACTGTCATGTCAAACAGCTGTTGAACCGTAGGGGTAGGGAACTTAGCTTATTAAAAGTCTCTAAAGAAATATAACTGTCTCTTGCAGTAATTTGGTAGGTATTTAAAGGAATTAACTACAGAATTTAATTATTATTAGCTAATTTGCTTCTTTTTCTCTCAGGAAAGGATCATGTCTGTAGATTCATAGGATGTGGAAGGAACGACAGATTTAACTATGTGGTCATGCAGTTGCAGGTCAGTGTGTCAAACAGCTCAAAGTTTGCTTGTGTGTACTTTCCTTGAAAGAGGTGAATGTAAAGAAGCCTTTATGAGCAATTTCTCAGTAGCCTTTTTTCAGGTGTGACACAGATACAACATTAACTAGTAGTGCATCTACTAGTCTTCTAATAGAGAATAGTTTTGTGGAGTAGAAAGATACCGAGATTCATATTTTCAAAACAAGATTCTAAATTTAATGTTGGAGGTATTTGGGGACATGTCCTCATTATACCTGGGGGACGTGAGTTATCCTTGAATATGGCAAGTGAGAGTATTCTGTAGTTAACCACAAACAGCTGAAGAAGTTGTATGAAGCCTTTGCTATCTGTGAATCTTGGTATTAGTATTTTTTTATGTAAAAGCCTTTTCAATTTGATCAGGGTCGGAACTTGGCAGACCTGCGCCGGAGCCAGTCTCGAGGAACATTCACAATTAGTACCACTCTGCGGCTTGGGAAGCAGATTTTGGAATCTATTGAAAGTATTCATTCTGTGGGATTCCTGCACAGGGACATAAAGCCGGTAAGTCTGCCCATTAAATGAAAGCAGGCAGGTAATCCATGGTCATTAGATGGCTGTATGAAGAAGAACAGGTTCTATACTAGATGCTAAAATGAGAAAACGGGAAGGGACAGAAAATGTTCATATTTTTATATAAACATCTATATATTTATCGCAAACAAGGAAAGTAAAGAAAGACTAAGACAAAACTAATGAATTATTTTGTTGGAATTGCACAATAAAATGAGTTGTCAAAGTGTCACGAGGATAGTGCCTTTCTGATAGCATTGTGCTTTTGTTTTTACCATTTTGTCTGGTTTTCTTTGAATTTATTCCTGAAGTTGAATTTTCATTTTCATGACTTCTTCCTTGCAACTTTTAAAAAACCCCTTGTATTCTGCCTGATGCACCCCCAAGACTTCATTTAATACAGAAAGGACACAAAGGCAGTGAATGTCAAATGAAATAGGTGAGGAGGAGTTAGCTGGAGTACAAGGCTTTAATGTTTAAAACTGTTAGAATTTTGAATGGGAAATATGTTCCTTTATGGCTGGCAGAATGGATTAGAGACATCTTATTAACTAGCTCTGCCTTGGAGTCCATGGGTGCAAATAGGATGGAAATGCAGAATGCTGTTAGGGGATGGAAAAAACCCAGAAAATGAAATGTTGAGCCAGAATAAACAGCAGTGTGAGGCAATATATTAGATTTGTAAAAGAAAGAATTTTTCTTCCCCTTTAGGGATTATGTTGTGACCTACACATGCAAAAGAAAGCATGATTGCTTTCTAGCATGCAGTTTTCTTGGCTTAAAAATACAAGTCCATTTTATCTTTTGTTACGTATCTTCTAGATGGATGATATGAAAAGGTTTTTTGCTGAGGTGAAATCTTGAAATCCTTGCTTGGTTATTTGCTTCATGATGAATTAGGCTATGCTGAAATTCTCTTCCATTTAAAAGCAATGTTGATCATGCTCATTTCATTGCATGGTTTTGACTGGGCTTTAGCCTCAACCTTACACATTGAAGCAGCTGTGAATTTCAGGTTTATATAGAAGAGTACTGCTGTTTCACATAATGGAATCAGAAAACTATTTTTTCAGAATTAATTGCATTAAGCGTCCAGGTTGCTCAGATGGGTTATTTCAATTCGAATTCACAGGGCTTGTTTTTAGCTTGAATTTTTATATCATGTCATCCATTTTAAGGGGATTTGGTGGGGAGAGACGTGAACCAGTTCAGCCAACATGTTCAAACATCATAAATCAGCAGTGTTGAAGAATTTTTTAAAGGTTTAACGTGGAATGTTAATCCAAAAAGGCAAATGAGAATATTTACTGGAGATTTTCAGATTTACCTGCCTAAGTCCTCACTGACTTTCCAGCTCTTACTGTTTGAATGTTTTGGTGTGTGTTGGGTTTATTTATTTATTTATTTTATCCCTCTGAAACCTGGTTCTTCCCCCTCCCATCAGAAGGGAAGGGCAGTTTGCATCTCTTATTCTGTATTCTCCATATTTATTAGTGCACTTGTTTAAATGGGCTTGGTAGCCGCTAGGTTGGTAGGTTTTTTTGACATGTCCAGATAAAAATGTATGAGTGTTTGCCATGACTGGAAAATTCTGGCTAAAAATTAATATATTCTAAGTGATAAAGTAAGTTGACAATCTCCTGTTACCATATAGGCCACTGTTCAGATATGCGAAGTTGAATGCGTGATTTTCTTCAGCTTGTTTTCAAATTTAATGGGTGTTTAGTAGAACTGAAAATATGGAAGAAAATAGGAAGAACAGAGAAGTAGAAATGTCTATGATTGTGTTACTGCATTAGTATGTGCATATGTTGAAATGTATCTGTGTATATCTATGTATCTACCTGTATCTGTTTGTCTTCCCAGTCTAACTTCGCAATGGGACGTTTTCCTAGCACCTGTAGGAAGTGTTATATGCTGGATTTTGGCTTGGCACGGCAGTTTACCAACTCCTGTGGGGATGTCAGACCAGTAAGACTTTTTCACAGTTGTCAATTTGATTAATTGAATGTGGTAATATGCTGTCTTTTTTTCTGAAGTATGGAAATTGCATCAAACTGGTAACTGGTCTAAACTTGACAAACATCATTCCAAATCAGATATGCCATATGATTTATTGATTATATTAAAAGATTGGCATTCAGGAATCAATCATGCTTCTGATTTTTGTCTTGAGGCAGAGGTGTCGTCTGTGCTGTTTTGGGATAATTTATCTTTTGGTCTGGAAAATCAAGTGACAAATAGGATTTCATTAAATATCCGAGTACTACACAGGGGCTGAATTTCACTTGGTATTACCGATCGCATTGAAAAAAATCTAGGAGAAAAAAGTCATGCACTAAACTGAATATATAATCTTCTGAAAGTCTGAATAATTAAAAGTGATAGGACACTAATTACGATAGGTAACAGGACATAGTTAAATGTGTTTGCTGTATTCCCATGCAATGCAGTCTGAAGAAAATTGTAGATAAAAGTGTATCAATGAGGACATGACAATTTTAAGTACAGTAGAGCCTCACTAATTCGCTGGTGGGCAGTCTTTTGTTGATGTCAAAGTTTGAAAGTGAGCAAATCAGTGCCATGGTACATGATGATGTTTTAAAGAAACATATTTTCTTTATTAAACTAGTTTAGTTTACATTTTGATGGTAATAATAATAACATACTAGCCAATGTTGTATAGCATATTTATTAATGTGATGATATTTTGAATGGTAGAAGCCATCTCTACAGGATTTTTGGTTTTATTTTGCCTAGGGAGTTGGGAAGGTGGCAAATTTTTTGTGTGCAAATGATGAGGTATGTGAATTAGTAAGGTAAATTAGCAGGGTTCTGCTGTACTCTATTCCTTCAGCCATAATGCTGGACACTGCAATGAAAGCAAAGAGCAGGGGAGACCAACAGAGTGGCTGCTGCTGTTGGAAAGGTGAGCTAAACATTTTAAGTAGTTTTTAAATTCCTTTTTTTATTTCTCAGTGTTCTTGTTGTGTTCTGTATGTTTGGCTGCTTATAATGTTTTTTCTAACTGACCTGTAATTTCTAAGAGAGAACAATTCCCAAGATTCTGTAATTTGTATAAACACCAATGGTACTATTTTCAGAAAAAATAGGTGATAGCAACGTAAAATTTAATATTTCTGCTATTCTTTCTTTTGTAACAATTCAGCTCTTGCCTTTTGTTTTTCATTGCAGTGCCCTACAATGTAACTGAAGTAATTCTTCAATTTAATCTGTTTAGAATGTTCTGACAGGGTAATCCATATTAGTAGAGTGTCAGTAAGAGGAAAAACTCAAAGACTCCTGTGTAGACAGCAACCACAGTGTGACCTTGCTTAAACTCAAAATTTATCCATATTTTCATTAAATGTGCTATGTGTTTCTTCTTAAGGCTGTCCTCCTTCTAAATTTCATTAGATTTCTTCAGCAGATAATGCAAATAACCTGGAACAATGTAAAAACATATTCTCTAATATGATTTTTTATGATGAGTCTAATTTTCTATATGCCTGACTTCCACAGAAAGAATCCAGTCCCACTGTAATTTTACGTATAACCTCTGAGTCCTTGAATTTCCAAGATGTGATTTAAAAGAATCAGAAGAGAAGCTTTGGAAATTCTAGTATCAGGTTTTAGTCCTTTGGTGGCTTTGTATTTCCCCCAACATTAAGGAATTCCTGGTGGCCAGAAATCTGTTCAAATCCAAAAGATGGAAGAGACTTATATGGATACTATTGAAAGCAGAAAATTTTACGACAAGACTGTATTTCCATGCAGAACTCATTGACCAGCAGCACTGACTAGCATATACATTCCAACAAGTGCAGAATAAAGAAATTGACTTAGCTTCAAAACTAGTAGAGAAGAAAGGCATTGTGTAGTTCTTTGACAAAATACCACTTAAGACTGGCAAGAGGTTTGAAACTAAAATGCAATTTCAAGAATAAATTATCGTAAGTTTTATAGAATAAATCTTCTTGTTACAGAGATAGTATTCACTTGATTGAATTTCAAACAAGAAGTTGAAAAGAGGTCCATATGATGAGGAAGGCTGTTTTATTGTGTGAAATCAGGTCAGGAAGCAAAGAGGAAATGGGAAATTTAGCAAAGCATTAAGCTACCCAGCATTAGACTCGTAGTTAATGCCAGTGCATTGTATGAAGTCACAGAAATGCAGCAGAGTTTCATGCAAATTCAGTGTGTTAAGGTGTTCTTGTTTCAGATCTGTTATACAAAGAGGAATTACAAAACTTGGGAATCCATAGTTTTATTCGCACATTTGACTGATGTGCTGGTGGCCACTGTTCAACCATCCATTTGGACCCTTCTGTGTTTTTGATGAGCCTGTGCTTACTCGAGTCTGAATTTTTTGTCTCTCCTCTCTAGTTTCTTTTCTAGAGCTGCCTCCTCATATTGCTTTGTTTCCAGTTAAACTAATTTCTCTTGCAGTTTTGGTGCCCACTGGAATAGTTCAGTGCAACTAAGTGACATTTTCTTTGCCCTCAGTTTCTTTTCTTTGCACCACAATGAGACTTGAAAGCATTCTGAAGGAGTGAGAGAAAACAAATTCAGGCTGTTGCAGCTCTGAATTGAATTATGCCTCATGAGAGACAGAACATTTGAAGAATTTAGGTGCCTCATTCAAACAAGGCTGTATTGAGCTTGTGTGAAATGTATTTTTCTGAAAGCTCAGGCATAGTGAGTGTTGGATGGCTAGTAGAATGTTCCTTGAGATCATCATGGCACACTCTCAAATCCCTCCTTGCCTGTCTTCATTCTAATGGCACTCTGGGAAAATATACAGGCTTCCTACAAATTATTGTGCGGGTTAAGAAACAAACATTTGTTTCAGCTGCACTCGAGAACAGTTTGAAATTATTTGCTGAATCAAAAGTAAGCAGCTACAAAACCAGTTATTTCAGATGAAGAATTTCAGCTTAAATTGGTAATCAGCAGGAAGTTTCAAGTGGCTGAATACAGGATCATATATGGTAAGTGGTGGCCAATGTTTAGGTATAGATTTTACCACAGGTGCCATTCATGATACTTAGGCAGTGAAGTTCACAAATGGGCAGTAGTGCTAATGGAAAAAAATTGATGAAGTTCCAACAATATTGCAGTAGAAAAAGTTTGCACTTTAAAGTAAAAATGAGGATTCATTCAGGTTAAAGAATTTAAATATTTTTGGTCCTCTTTGTAATTACTTTTTTCTTTCACACTTATTACAATAGCTAGCAAACATACCTGTTCTCATTGCAGAAAATGCATTGAGGACACAGATGCTTCCCTAGGATGGATATGATTCTGCCTTCTCTTTTCTATGGCGTAGACATGTTCTAAAGTTTAGTTTCTTCAAGTGCACTGACATGAAGAAATTGTCTATAATATTCAAAACTCTTAGCCTATGGAACTAAGTCTCCCACACATCATATTAATTTAAATGCAGGGTTTTAATGAGTTTTCATAACTCTTTGGGGGCAAGTTTTACAGTAGCATTGGATCTATTTGTGTTCAGTTGAGTCTGTTTTCTCATCTTGTTGCCATGCTTTTCTACCTTCCCTAAATGGCTGTATTAAGTTAAAAGCAGCTCTATCTTCCATGATAAATTAAATTATTCCCTTGAGTAAATAGTTGTTATTACAGCAAAAATTGCTCCCAGGATTTTTGTGCACTGTAGCCAAAGAAAGCCTTTGTTTAGGTACTGCTTATTTTAGTTCAACTTGAGTGTAAGCTCTCTTTTCCTCCTTTGTGGGAGCACTGATTTCTTGCATTCTCATTTGATTGTTATTTATTGTGAACGAGAAGTTTTAAAATGAGACATTTGACACATTAATAAGCATGTATTTAAATTTATGAGTTACTGTGAAATATAATAAGGTTTATCTCAGTGTTTTGTTTCTTCTGCTGTTGTTTACCATAGATAGTGTTTATGACAAAGTTCACAACAAATAAAGAGACTCTGATTCAGTCTGCCTTGAAGTCAGCAATGGCTCATATATTAGTAAATTAAAATTCATTTAATTAATGCGTATTTTTAAACAAAATATCTGGAGATTATAATATGATCAAGGTTGCAAAGAAAACTGTGTCAGTAGATTCAAAGAAAATATTTAGCTTGTCTTTAATGAGAAGCGTTAAGATCCAGAATTTTAACATTTCTGTAATTATGCCATCAGAACTAACTTGCAGCTTCTCCCATGCCATGAGATGACATCCCATCTATCGACATCATCTTTTCTTTCCATTATTTAAGGTTTAAATGGAAGGTGGCCTTAACAACAAAAAGCAGAATTTAGTGCCAGTCTGTGCAGAACTACACTAAAATAGAAGTAATAACTGCATAAGGAGAAGATAATCTTCTAATGCAAGAAGCTATACATGAATGATAGGAAGTCTTATTTATGCATATGCTTTGTATGTATGCTGGCTTCTTATTTTGAACTACTAAAAAAGTAGTTTCAACATGGCATTTTCACTTTATTATCAGTGGTTTCTTATAGACAAGCTTGGATGGAGGACTTTTTTATTGTCTGTTTGCCACTTTCTCTCTGAGAAATAATCGTGACTTCTTAGACTTCCTACCTGAAAGAATCATAGAATAATCGTAGAATAGTTAGGGTTGGAAAGGACCTTAAGATCACAGAGTTCCAACCCCTCTGCCATGGGCAGGGACACCTCCCACTAAACCATGCCAGCCAAGGCTCTGTACAACCTGGCCTTGGACGCTGCCAGGGGTGGAGCATTCACAACTTCCCGGACAACCCATTCCAGTGCCTCACCACCTTTACAGTAAAGAACTTCTTCCTTATATCCAGTCTAAACTTCCCCTGTTTAAGTTTGAACCTATTACCCCTTGTCCTATCACTACAGTTCCTAATCAAGAGTCTCTGTCCAGCATCCTTACAGTCTCTCAGCCTGTCTTCATACAGGAGGTACTCCAGTCCCTTGATCATCCTCGTGGCCCTCTGGACTTGTTCGAACAGTTGCATGTCCTTTTTATGTTGAGGACAGCAGAACTGTACACAGTACTCAAGGAATGGTCAAGGCAGGGCGCTTAGAATGAGAAAACCTTTCTTGAAAATCATCCCCACTCATTCCATGAAGGATTGAAGCTATACTTCTGCGTTGAAGTGTTCCCCAGGGTTTTGGTGTCACACTTGTCAGATGATAAGACATTTCAATATGATTTTCCGAGATGTGATTCATCTTTGTAATACCCGTCTTAATGTCAGACTCCATGGTGATTTAGCACCATTAAAACCATGTTACCAGGGAGTCCGTTCAGCTGTAGCAGCTTCAATCTAAATACTGTTTTGGAAAATGCAGGTGTAATATAAAGATCTCAGAAAGTAGTATTTAAGGAGCATGAAGAGTAGTCCCAACTGAGTAATTTGCTTATTCAGCACTTGTAGTGCTTACTGTATCTTTTTATTGCATTTTGGAGTGTTGCATGTGGACTATCTGTTTACAGAACTGAGGAGCAAGCAGTTTTCAGCCCATTTCACTGTTTGTCTTTTTTTTTTCCCCAGTGGGATTTGCAGTAGCATGATTTTTCACCCTTGGATTTGATTATCTGAAATGACCTTCATTTGGTTTACATCAGTCAGGTGACAGTAAAACTGATTTTGAAAGTAAAAAAATAAGACTCAAAGGAGATGATTAACAGTATGATGGAATCTAAGAAATTGCTTCTGTAGGTATTAATGTATTCTTTATTCTCACATTTTTGTATCCATTCAACCTCTATTTTCAAGGAAAGTGCAGAACGGTCACAAAGCTTAAGTTTTTGAAGTCAGTTAGCAGCAGTTCTCATATGAACTACTGCTAGAGGATGCACTGATTTTTACATATTGAAGGGCACTAGTATCAGATTTCTTCATTCTTCTTCCTGGTTTCCCTTATATTTCTGTCATCCTCCTTTTTGCTTTTTTACATAAGCTGCTTTTCCCATATTTTTCCCATATTGTAGCAGAAATAGCCTCTCTGCAGAACTATATAATTTCTTCCTCTGACTACAGCAGAACCGTTTTTCAGAAAACAATGAAATAACACATCTGCAGTGTATTTCCCAAGTATTTTTGGTTGTAGCTGTCCTTATTCCTTTCCCTACAAAGTGAATGCCGTTTCTAAGTCTTACTTTTATGCATTGACTGAGTAGGTAGGTAGTGATCAGTTGTAAAGTTTGTAAAAAGGGATAGAATTGATTATAAAAGTAGTACTGCAACTGTTAGAGAAGCACTAATCTTTTCTGGTATACCATAATCATTATTGGACCGCAACTTTAAATTGAGCATTTTCCTTATGAGAAAATATTATCCTGCTTTTAATAAAGATGAGTAAGAGTTAATTTTAGTGTTATACCTTAGTTATTGGACTGTTCTTATCTCAACCAGTGGGAGTTAAATCCTTTTTGGAGTTGGGGGGAAGAAGGAGGGGGAAGTGAGTGAACAAAACTGCTTGTTTTACAGCTTAAACCATGGCAGCTCTTTTAGGAGGGGGAGGTGGGGAGGTGGGTGAACAAACTGCGTGGCTGATTTACAGCTTGAACCACAACATATAGGAAGGAGTATTTTGAGACAGGTTTTTATTTAATGAGAACATTTCTGTTCAAGCTTTATTGTCTGCCACAGCGTTAGAATATACTGGCAAAAGGAAAAGCTTTTATTGATCACCTGAAGGATCCAGGGGTTTTAGATTTTCTTGGGTTCTTCAGTCAGCAGAGACAGTTTCCCATTTGTTCAAGGTATTAGCCTTAAAATGAAATAGCTGTAGTTGCAGTTTTTGTATTACAGTATCATCTCACTACAGTGCTCTGTTTTGGTTGTTAAATCTTCAAGATGGAAAGAAAATATATTAGCATAAAAACATAAAGCAAAGAAAAAATGCTTTGTGAACTTTTTCATGGTACAAATAGTTCCCTCAGAATAAGTGCTGCAAAAATTAAATATTTTTTAACCTCTACTTTTGAAATTGATTCATTTTAACACAGTTGTCCTGGTTTGCAGTTCAGTCTGTACTATAATTGCTATAATCAGTGTAGTCTGAATGACTCTGTTTGTGAGGAGCTAACTCAAAGATGGAGAGATATGTCCCTTGTAGCTCAGTAATAAGATATTTGTAATATGTATGGACATATTGAAGAGAGTAGTGAGAGGCTGCAGTTCATCAGGTGGTATGATCTGACACTATTACCTGGTTAGAAACTAAAGATCAGAAACAAATATTTATTGCATCTTGTAGGATTGTGAAGGGCGTAAGAAAGGAAGTAACGACAAATGTGTCTCGTAGTGTTGTTTGCAAGGGTGTAGAGTAATTCACAGTTTTCCTAAAAACATAAAGTAATGTTATATTTTCTGTTCAAGATACCTAACCAAGTTTTATTGGCTGAAAAACTTGAAGCCTGACTTACAAATATGTGAAGAAAAAACTTTTCAAGTGAGATCTTGAATGCAAATGCAGATGTTGTATTCTAGATGTAGATAGAACTAGCATTATGTGTGTTGGAGATGAAATGTACATGCTCTGCCACTTTATATATTGCATAGTCACTCTAAGAGTAATAGGAAAAGTTATAACTGTTACAGATAAGGTATTTGGAAACATATTCACTCGATTAACATATAATTCCGTATTTATAATGGGTAGTTTTGATCTGCTTGGGTTGTTTGTTTTGGTTTGGTTTTTCTTCTCTGTGTGGATTTATGTGCATTGAAGATCTGGTACTATTTTATGAGAACAAAATTGTTCCGAACACCCAAATACGGTTTCTAAACAGTAAAATATGAGTCTGTTCTAAACTGTGTGTGTGTGGAAAAGTAAACAAATGGCACATGAGCAAACATTTGTGCAACTCTGCCTCTGTTCTCAGTGGTTTGAACCCTGGCTTTTTGTGTGTTTTGTTTTGTTTGCTTGGAGCACGTATTGACCTCATATACTTTTGGGAAATGTTGAACGATGTAGCTGGGAATAGGATGAAGAATATGGAAATGGGCAGTAGTGTGTGTCTATATAGGCTTCTGAAACTAAATTGTACATGCTGGGGACAGTACTAGGATGCAGGTAATTTTGGGGTAGATATAGAATTAAATTGTAGAATGGAAGTTGATAAGGAGGCACTCATTGGTGGAAGCCTTGTCTGGTGATGAAAAAGATTAGAAGAGAGAAAAATGTGTTTGGGAAGGAGAACAGAACTGCTGGGGATGATGTGGGCTGTTAAAGGAAAAGAGGAAACAGGGGCAAGGGAATAAATTGTAGGAGAGAGGAAGCCAATAATTGAATTAATGGTGTAGATAAGCTTTGATTACTGCAAAGCAGGTAATGTGAATTTAATTCTGGGGAACCTCTCTTTAATCATCAGGGAAATCTATTTAGTAGGATTTAGTACGTTTCTGAGATTAATACTGTTTATTGCTTTTTGAGGGTGTTGTCAAAGAGTTAGTTTACCTACCCTTTTTTTTCCCATTGTTCTAGTGGTAGTTGAAGTGAGTAGTATTAGCATCTGTTTTTTACTGAGACAAAGAATAAATGATACTTTTTGAATGCAAACTTAACTTCATCCAGCCTTCAGATTACATGTCTCTGTTCAGATGGTGATAATGGAAAGTGAAGTTGTCATCTTTGGTACAGAAATAGAAAACCTTGAGAGACAATATCTGAAGGACACTGACGCTCTTTATGGTGTCAGTGCTACAGCTAGCTTTTGGGCTGTTGTCATTACTCCTGTTTTAAAAGGAATATTAACCACAACTGTTCTTTGAGCTACTATTAAATTTAATATTAAGAATCATAGAATCGTAGAATAGTTAGGGTTGGAAAGGACCTTAAGATAATCTAGTTCCAGCCCCCTGCCATGGGCAGGGACACCTCACACTAAACCATGCCACCCAAGGCTCTGTACAACCTGGCCTTGAACACCGTGAGGGATGGAGCAAAATAAAAAGCAAAAAAAGCCACTAGTCTTTGCTCTTAAACAGATTAACTGGTTAAAATTAATTTGAGGTCATAATTATTTAAAAAACCATAAATTCAACCATCATGTGTTATCACAGGCCTGATCTTTGTGGCCTTTAATTTATGTGGACTTCAAGTTAAAAATAACTGAATTGTTATTTGTTTTACAGAGAAGATAGGATAACATGTATGCAAGCTGAGCTGACAAAGCTAGGGAAAAAAACAATTGAAAAGCTATCCATAATAAGGTGGCATTCAGACAACATCTTTTAATCTAAAACATCTGTGTTTTTCTCCTCAGTATGCAGGCCTCACTTCAGGCAGTGATTATTCAAATTAATAGTCAGTCCCTTAAATCTGGTGATTAGGACTCAGCAAAAATGAAGGAAGAAAAAAATTTCTTTTTGCCTGATTCAGTAATTAGTTTGGAATGTGGCCTTCTACTTTGAGAGTATCCTGACCAGTGGCTTAAAAGGTATTCTGAGGAGGCTCAGTTTTGTCTGTGGAATTGTTGTGTTTTTTGTAAGTACAGTTTTCTAAGTCAAAGGGAGAGTTACCCTATGCCCCTTGCCCTCCTCTCCCCACCTTTCTCTTGCCTTTCCCTGTGACTAGATTTTAGGTCATTCGTCGGTTGTTATTTAAACAAAAAGAAGAGCTCAGAGTTCTTGCTCTCATAGGTTTGTTTAGCAAGACCTTAATTTCAAGTGTCTAGACTCTTCTGTGTTTATTTGGAATAAGTGAAAAATAAAACCGATATTCATTAACATACATTAAGGAGGTTTACAGTATTTTAGATCAAACTTGCCAGACTTTTTTTCCCTGGAAACTTGAAATCTTACACCTTATGAAGCTGGGAAGTCCTCATTTTAGAACAACTAGGAAATGTAGCATTGTTTCTCTCTTATATGGTATGCAATAAAGGAGCCACAAAACTTTTGCTCTAAACATTAGCAAAAGTATTCAAGTCCAAAGGATTGTCCACCAATTTTTTCTAATGCTCTTTACTGATGCTCTTTAATGGTGACCTGTCAGTAACAAAAGCATCTCTGGCTCGTGCTAAAGGAAAAGATACGCCAGCTGCTGTGCAGTCTGACCCTCAGAAAAATATAGTGGAAGCAATTGTTAATGCAAATGTTCAGATCTTTTTGTTCTCTAGGGAACAAAACCTGTTCGCATCAAGCAATGAACATATTATTCCGTTCAAGTGTTTATGTATAAAATCAAGTGAATACTGCTTGCCTTTCTTCAGTGTTGTTCCTTCTGAAAATTGTCCAGCCAATGATTTTTTTAATGTTCCAAGTTTCACTTTAGAATGACAGATGGTGTTCTGGAAATATCATTTAAGAAGTTGAATTCTTCAAAAAAACCCACAAAAGAAACCAAAACAAACTCATTCAAAAAAGTGTTTGTTTCTAAAATAAATATTTTAATTAATGAGTACAAATTCAAAAGTAGTTTTGCAAGAAAGGACTGGCATAATATTTTGGAAACTAGACTGTCTCTTCCTGTTGTAGCCCACTTCTGTCTTTTCATGTCTATAAAGTTCAATTTTGTACATTTTGCTACTGTAGAACAGAGAAAGTGACTAATGAACAAACACTTTAAATCTGTGCTTTCAGCTTTTCTTCACCAAATCTGCATCAGCCAGACTATGTCATATATATTTTTGGAAATAGATGAGACTTGCAAGATTTCCTTCTAAATTCTGAGCTAAGCATTTGATAGTTGATAGCTTTTCAAAAACCTAACTACTTCAAAGAGGAAAAATGGAGTGCTGTAGAAAAGACTAAGACGAATTATTAGAGGTTTATATTTTTCTTCATAACTTTAAATTCTGTAGCAAAGGAATTATATCAGAGCCATTCAGTGCAAGATGTAAACATGTAGCCTGATCCTTAAATAACCTATATATACTCCTTTATTCTTTCTCCATGTCATTTAAGTCAACAAAAACTGGAGCCTAATTAATGTTATAGATTCATAGAATGGTTAGAGCTGGAATGGACCTTAAAGCTGCTCCAGTTCCAGCCCCCTGCCATGAGCAAGGACACCTTCCACTAGAGCAGAATGCTCCAAGCCCTGTCCATCCTGACCTTGCACACTGCCAGGGATGGGGCAGCCACAACTTCTCTGGGCACCCTGTGCCAGCGCCTCAGCACCCTCACAGGGAAGAATTTCTTCATAATGTCTAATCTAAATCTATCCCCTTTCAGTTTAAAGCCATTCCC
>JAOEHY010035793.1:4141-17238 GCA_025447955.1 Psilopsiagon aurifrons
AAGAAATTCTTTACTGTGAGGGTGGTGAGGCACTGGAATGGGTTGCCCAGGGAAGTTGTGAATGTTCCATCACTGGCGGTGTTCAAGTCCGGGTTGGACAGAACCTTGGGTGACATGGTTTAGTGGGAGGTGTCCCTGCCCACGGCAGGGGAGTTGGAAGTAGATGATCTTAAGGTCCTTTCCAACCCTAACTATTCTATGTTCAAAAAAGTATTTATTATGCCTTGTTTCTTCATCCCAAGTTACAAAGAGAACAATGAAAGAGCAAGGTACAGGCTTCTAAGAAATGAGCATAGTTGAATAATATGCTGCGTTTGTTGCATCTCTGGAATTTTTTGTGGGAGTGCAGTGTTTACCTGAAAAAAGCAGACTACATGCTTAACTAAATGCAATGAGACCAGCAGTCTGAAAAACACTGTGAGTCTGAGTATTAGCCTGGGTTTTAAAAGATGAATTGTAGTTAAAGTAAAAAAGAATGTGAAAAGTCAAATGGCAAAATCCCTGTCCACGAGGAGAGATACAGACATATGGGTTAACACGTAATATTTTGAGGAGTCTGTAAAGAGCACTTCACACTTAAGGGACTTGATAAACAACAGCATGATGGCAAAAATCTTTGGTTGTGGAGACTGGAAAGCTCATTGGCCGAGATGTCATTTATGACAATGGCTTGGTTTTGCTCTGTGTGAACTTGTATAGGTGACGATTGTGTAAGGAAAGAGTGGAAGCTCCTGCTTGAGCTAGGACTGGCTGTTGTCTCAGTAGCCTTGAGGGGTTTATCCTTCTCTCCTCTGACCAGCCACGTTTGTGTGTGCATGCATGTGAAGTGGTCTGTTAAAGGACTCTTCCTCCTTGGTATTACCCACTATTTCTAAGAGGTTATTTTCCAATAGCTCCTTAATGCAATTCTCTCTCATACTTTTGCAGTATCTCAGCAGCAGCATGTTTGGTTTAATTAGGAAGTGGCCAACTGCTGAATTCTTTGGGAGTCTTAGGCAAGTAGCTTCTGTTTGTAAAAGCTGGTGAGCACCTGCTACTTGGGTAACAGTGATACTGTGAGGACTGTTTGGATTAGCAGGTCCAGATTCAGACTGAGGAACAATGCAATTCATCTCTGTGGTATCACATTAATTTATGTCAGGTGGGATTATGGGCTGTTTGTTGTACGTTCTGCTGGTCTGTTTGGTAGCTAGCACCAAAGTGTTCAGGCGTTAGAGCTGGATGCTTCTCGTGCCTCCTCTTATGACTGGTCTCAGTGACTATGTCTTCAAGGTTCTGTTTTTCACGACTTTATTTTTGGTTTACCTTGTCACAGTCACAGAAGTGTAATTAATAGGACAGCTTTTAATAAAGGTTGTTTTACTTGTGTGAAGCACAGATTTTTCTTGCATGAAGTCCAAGTAATTTCTAATTAATATTATTAAAAAATACGAAGAAAAGTGGTAATATATAAATACAAATAAGGCAGATGTTTCAAGGTTGTGGTGAGCCCAGGCACACAAAACTGAGGAGTTAAAAATGGAAAGCAGCAGCAGATAGTGTCAGTCTGCTTTTGTCCTGTCCCACAGTCCCAAGACACATGCCGGATGTTCAGCTGCTATATGTGCAATTATACCCTTGAAACAATGTCTGATAAATCTGAGCTGTAGTGCTGATTATTTGTATTAGTCTTCCTTGATCTACTGCAGTCCTGAACCACAGGCAGGATGCAGAAATCTCAGGGATTGTTACGTGTGGCTGAGCACACTGCACCTCCCCTGCACTCTCTTCCCACAAAGGGAAAATGCAGCAGAGCTGAGTTAAGCCTTTGTCCTTAGGGTTGGTTGTGTGTTAGCCTGATATCAGCAGAGAAGACATGACAATTGTTAAAACATAAGCTGTAGACACATACCTGAAGCTTTGAAGGAATTTCTGAAGGCTGTGAGTGAAGAGGGTATGAAGAGAAGCTCTAAAGTTCAGAGTGGATGTGGATGCATGGAGCAGTGTCTATTGTCTTAAAAGGTTTCTTGGTAGAGGGACACTGACATCAGCCTGGAGTCCCTTCATGCATTGCCTACGGTCTAATATGTGGAACACGTTTGTTGAAGACACATTGTTTATCTAGATTAGCATTGATTTTCATGCAGCTTCTCACTGCTGCTAAGAAATGCAAGGATGGGTCAGAGCACAGCTATATGTATATATGTGCTGGATATATATTAGGACAGAATAAGCTTCCAAGGGAGTTCTTAATTTGGGTACAGACTACATTTGCTAATTCTATGGTAACAGTCTTGACAATTAGCATGCATACTTTTAACTTGCATTTCTGATTGCAGTAACAAAGCCAGTGTTGCCTTTTTCTCTCACTAACTTCAAAGGCATTGTCTTGATTTAAGAAATGGTGTCCTAAAGCTGTTACGAAAAAGTGGAGCTGTGTTACTGTGACTGTCAGGCTGCCCACTTAACAAACTGCATGGTAAATGGATGAGCAGCCAAGCTCTCTGAAACAGTTCATGAAAGGTTTGAAGTTACAAAAATGCCAGCCAGCATTTATCGTCATTGGCATTCAACTTAATATTCCCATAGCGAATACAGTCCAGGTCTTCCAAATCAGAGCATGC
This sequence comes from Psilopsiagon aurifrons, assembly GCA_025447955.1. Classification (NCBI taxonomy): domain Eukaryota; kingdom Metazoa; phylum Chordata; class Aves; order Psittaciformes; family Psittacidae; genus Psilopsiagon; species Psilopsiagon aurifrons. Next base: position 6,745 of record JAOEHY010035793.1, read on the forward strand.
TTCCCTAAAATATCAGAACCCAAGGATACGTGGTCCAGATCACAGGCTATAATACTTAAAGAGAATATAATGTACGTGTCCCAGAGGGAAAAGTAATAATCAGTGGAAGAAATGAGAATAGAAAGAGACAGAAAATTTGAGGTTCCCTTGGGTGATTCTGCCAAACCTTGGACACAGGTCTGACGTAGGTCATAGATTCCATTTAAAAACATTTAGCACCTTAATCTGCTATCTGCTTGGGTGTTTTCATAAATCCCAGCAGACATTTTTAATCTCTGGAGAAGTTTTGTAAATCTGATTGCAAGTTGTCTTTGAAAACAAGGCTTAAACCCCCAAGTTAGTCTTTTACAAACTTTAACCCTACAAGGAGAGTCATTAGCATGTGGTTGTTCAACTGCAGTGGGTGCAGCCTTTAAGCCTAGCTAGGGCTATACAGAACAATCCCCTGCACGTAGCTGGGGTTGCCTGAGCTGCCTATATCAAAATTAAAGACCACAGACCCTTGTCTCTGCTAGATTGCACTACTGGTTTCCAGTGTCAAGCTACATTCTATATAGAAACCCATCATCTCAATGCTGCAGTGCCACAGTGAAATTATAAATATTTGAATGTCTTCCTGGAGGCTGGTTGAGGTCACCCTGTGCTCAGCAGGTGCTGCTGAAGATGATCTAGGTTTCCTCCAGAAGGAAATGAAGCTGTGTCACATCATACAGGAGCATCACTTATGCTTGGCATTTGGGATAAAACTTAATGTTCTACAATTATAGTGTCAGATAGCTGGCAGCAGTTTCGCCAGACAAATACCGTGTGTCCTTCCCAGAAGGATTCAATCTTTAATATTGTTTTCATGCTGGAGGCTTTTCCAGTTTCTGTGTATTAGAAATTACTTATCTATGTTCGAAGTGCTGCCATTAACCCAGTACTGCAGATGCCATCTACAGCACTGTGGAAAAGTCATGGCTGCAGCATTTTGCTTCCATGGAGTTGCTGTTTGATCAAAGAAAACTTTCAGATTTTGCTGCAGATTTCTGCAAAATTGCAAAAATTCAGCCTTTGTAGGGCTAAATGTGTGTTAGCTCTTCATCTGCTTGGTGTGCTTTGAGGCTGTTTCCAGATAGTTTCCCTTCTACACCTTTAAGCATGAAAATCTATTGCTGAGATTGCAGGAAACGGTGAAAGTCAAGTGGTGCACATGGAAAGTCTGTGGAATGAAAAGCAAAATGGGAGCTGTGAGATGTTAGAGTTGCACTGGTCCAGAGCCAGTCTGAGGGTGGGTACATCTACTTTAGCTTTACTCCTCTTTTTTAGTACCTTTACATTACTATGTTTTTTAAACTCAAATCACCACCTGCAGTGCAGGTTCTTGTTACGAAGCTAAACTGGTAATAAAATGTAGTGTTTATCGTGCTGTTTATTTGCAGCACATGTACAAACCAGGTGCTAGAGTCCAGTCAGATTTCCACTTAGACAGCAAGAGGCCAGTTTTAATCAGCATCGACATACCCAGACTTCCTTCAGAGCAGAGACTGGGAAGCAGCTTTTGCTCCATCTTCGCCTATTTGAGCCACTCTTCTTTCTTTAATGGAACCTTGGTGACGCTGTGACATTTCTGTGTCACAGGGGAATCTTGACTGTCCCTCTGGGGAAAGAGCAAGTGGAGGGTGACTGGGTTCATTGCTATTTCATAGGATATAAATAACCTACAAGGTATAATACATGAGTGGCAAATCTGGCTGTGCCAAATATTCATGTAAGTGCAGTGACACACTTGATCCGTCTTCTAAGGACTTTTACTGGGCAGTTCAGGCATTTTTCCGATTACTTTTAGGGGGAAGAGGAGACAAGTAAGCAAGCATGTTGTGAGATCACAAGTCTGCCTCCTGAAATGGTCTAACAACCACTAAATCTTGGCTATACTATCTGAAAAATCAAGAACAGTAGAAGACTGAGAGGACTCAGTTTTGGAGAAAATGGGTCACAGTAATTCATAATTCCAAAATAACTCATATTAGTTGGCAGCCACCTCCCTGGGCTCCGTTTCCTGCCACCTAACTTCTGGTCCAGCAGCTGTGATGCAGGCTGTGATGTGCTGCCTGGTAAGCACCAACCAACCTCATGCCTGTTGCAGATTCAGCCCCATGGCTTCCACACGGGTTACTGTGTGGCTACCACAAAATCAGGAGTGAAATTTTTGAAAGCCTTTAGAAGCTACGTATTTTCATGCGGTTGAGCCTTCTGGATGCAGAAATCCCGTCACTCTTCAGCCGGATAGAGGCTCTGAAGTCCTGGCAGCAGCTGGGTTTGTGGTTGCAGAGGTGGCTGGTACTTTACAGTGGGTCTTTTGGGTGCCTGGAGCTACCAAGATGTGGTTGTCCCTTGAAAGATGTGTGCGGAATGCCTGTCCTCACATCCGTATATCAGTGTCAGTCTGTCCTGACAGCTGTACTGCCTAACCAAGCCGGCTTAACTGTAGCTCAGGCAAGCTTTCTTATGCTGCGCTCACACCTCCTGATGGCACTGCAGACATACTTTTAGGAATCCCAAACAATTCCCTTCTTAGACCCATAATTCAAGCTCTTATTTAATATTGCCCCACTGTCAGAGGATTTAAGGTGGCAGTGCTTTATTGGTATTGGTTTGTTGTTCTGAGGCAGGCGAAGTGATGGTGTTTTATTTTGATTTCAGCAGCTCACCCATTAGGATTTGAGGGGTGGCAATATCCCCTGGAAACAGAAGAGGGCAGCTCTTTTTTGACTAATAGTGCATTGACTGTTTTTGAGAATGAAACAGCAGTCACTCACATCCAGACGAAAGGGCTGTTGGTTTTTTCATGAATGAATAAAAATAGCACAGTATTCCAGAGCCTGCGCTAGTGTAATTAGTGTATAAAATAGCTGGACCTCCGTCACCTTCCACAGAGTCCCTGGGTTTTGACTGGTAAAATTAGATTCCTTGCAATTTCATTGCAGTGTAATTAAAAAGTAACCAAAGGAATAGAGAATTCAGTCTTCAGAGATGCTCAGCATCAGACAGAATAAAAAGCATCACTGGATTAATAGCCAGTTTTTTGTTTACTGCCTAAACAGGAAAAGATAATTGCTATGAATTGTCACTCTCTGTGTGTGCTAAAAACGTGGAAAAAACAGATTTAGTAAAATGTTATTCAACCCCCAAATGTATATTTTTTAACTGAAAGATGTTTTTCAATGTGTTTTTAACAACAAATGCATAAATTCCAAAATAAAACAGCCTTCTGGAGTGAAATCTTCCTTTGTAATCCAAAATAAGGCATTTGTGACTTCTTAATTTTTCAAGCTTCAGTTTCTAATGAAAACAACTACACAAGTTCTACAGGAGTTTGCCATGAGATTAAGCCCATCTGAATTCTTATTTCCTGGCAAATATTCAGCTGAAAACCTTGCTCTGCTGAGCATTCCTGAGCCCTGATTTTAGCCACAGGCACCAGCACCAGCCTGCCTCCCTCTCTAAGCCAGCATACCTCTTTTTCAATGTGTGCAGACCTCATGTAGGCAGTGTAGCCTTGTAGCACAAGATAGCCAGGTTTTGCGTAAGAAATTTCCCATACCTGATTTGCCACAGGATGCCTTTTCCCTGCCCACAGCTGCCAATCCCCCCTCCCCAGCCCCCCGTGGCTGGAGCTGTGCTTGGGGCATGGCTAGATCAAGAGTCAGGAACCTGGATATGTTTTTAAAGTCAAAATAAGCATACTTGTTCACATGAAACATGTCCTTGTATGTGCCTCGTACTGAGAGGGACAGTTAATCCCCACCCTCCATGGGACTAAACCACACCTGGAGAGAGGGTGGAAGTGGGGTGCCTGCGTGGTGCTACCTGTACTAGCAAAGCAGCAAGCGAGAGATGGTGCAGTTAGCTGCTGAGGCTGAGGAAGGTTAAATATCCATGTGGAACTACACCTCCCAGAGCCTTTGTTGGTCCAGTCAGTAGGTGATTCGGAAAAATCAACAGTGACTCCTTCCAGCACCTCCCCAGTGTCACCGTGGCTTTCAGGCTCTGAAAATACTTTTTTTTTTTGTATTTGGCTTCAGTGAGGAGCATCTGAAAAGCAGATTGTCTTTTTTTTTTTTTTTAAATAGCTCAGAGGCAGAAACAATTAGAGACTCTGTAATGAAACAGTACTGACTGAATGGGTAACCCAAGATGACTACTCTTTTGATGCTGAAAATAATGAGGGCTGCCCTAAGCTTCTAATCAGGAGCTGAACTTTTATTTGCAGATCCTGACAAGGATAACATCCTTTAGTAGCGCTTCTGACAGTTCCAAACTCCTGAAATTAATATGAGAGCAACGAGAATTTAATGGAAGCACTAATTACAGATGCTGGAATTATTCTGCGGCAATTCAAAACCTCTGATGTGGAGAAACTCTTAGCACGGATGGGCTGTCACCTAATTTCTATGAAGTTTTGCTGTGAAAGGTGACCCTGGCTGTATGCACCTTCGTTCTGCAAGACATGGGCATCCTTCCCTCACATTGACTTCCATAACTTGAAAGAATTAGGATGCAAGCAATTAATTCCTCTTGCTCTGGAGACGGTACTACTCATACGCCTCATGTGCTGTTCCATTTATTTCCTCTTTCATGATTAGTCATAATGTCCTGGACTAGCAGGCTTGCATCCAGGCCTTTTCCAAACTGACTGATTATGCAGGTGGATTAAACCCAGATGGCTATAGCAGTTTGTACCTAGATTTCCACCTCTCCATCAGAAATAGCTGAAATGCACAAAAAATAGCTCCTGCTTCGCTGTGCCTTATAGTCTGATTTATTAGGACAAACTGGTACCCTCAATTCGGAGCTGCTTCACATGGTTATTCAGGTGTTGGTGGTGTAAGCGGTGGGCTCCCTGGGCTTCCTCCAAAGCTCACAGATGTCCACAGAGACCCTGTCAGGCCCCTGGGTTCCAGTAGGCTGTGGAAGGTGGCCCCTGCACTTCAGGCTAGCTCCCTGTGCACCCTGCCCTGGTAGGCTGCACCCTTGGCACACGACCTGGCTCTTTGTAGCCTTCATAGTGATGACAAGATTGCTGCCAGCTCAATGAGGTGCTCTAGATACCCAGAAGAACCCTGTCATCATGCTTCCAAAGGTTTTACTGGGTTTTTGGAGGCTGGCTACATGGCAACAAGCCCACACTACCTTCCTTGCATATCCTGAAAATGCTCTCTCTGGGTGTTTATTGCTCAGAACAAGAATTAAGTTTTAAGGCTTTAAAGGGAGAGCTTTGATTTTGGACTAGTAGCTAGAGATTGGAGTAAGTCACAGATGGAGGGATTGGACACGGATCTCTCTAAAATGTGAATAACTTGCTGATGTATGTGACTTTTTTCCTGTCTGTCCTACAGACAGCTGTGAAACCTGAACCTTGATATTAGTTCCAAATTTTGAATGGCATTAGATGATTCATCTCCTCTATTAATACAGAAAGTAATACTGTTTTCTGCTTAGCACATAATGCCTTTTGAGAAATAGATGAAGACACAAGGGATGTCAAAGAATTATTTAACCTAAGCTTTTTTCTTCAGTCCCGTGTTTTGTTGCTTTGTGGAATGATTACACTCTGGTTCCTGCCCTTCCTCAGTTACTCTGGAGATGTTGCATGAAGGCAGGAGCCACCTTGTTCTGCTTCAGTGCCCATCTCAAAATGGAGGGGTGTGCATCTTTTATCAAAAAGTAATAAATGTCCCTTGGTATAACTGAGCAAAGAAAAGGAGGAGAAAAAGAAGCTGGTTCCACTATGCTCTATTATTAAGCCAAAGCCACTATCATAAAAATACCAGTGCGAGCACTGAGAATCAAAGCATAATCTCAATGATTAAACTGAAAAATCTTATTCAGTCTAAGAGGTGGCTTGGAGTTTTTCCACCCTATCTGGTCAATGTTCACAGTCATGTGCATAAATACAAATGTTCCCAGGAAATATTGCAATGAATCAATATGCTCTGTGGCAATAAAGATGGAGAAGTTTTTATTGCTATGGTAATACTTGGCATGTAATGTGAAATTTGCAGCCAACAGCCGATGGCAAATTTCATTAATTTTTGAATTCTTATTACATTGTGAGGACCTTGATAGAGTGGCATTTGAACACCTCCCACCTCCTCCCCTTCCCCTCTGCTAGTAGGAAAGGGAGCAATAGGTCAAAGATGAATTGATAGAAGTGAAAATGAGAATTGAGACTTCCTACAGCATTAAATTTTGGGGAAGGGTATTTGTAAACCCAATATTTAGTTCCAAATACCACAGTAAAATAGCATTCTCTCTACAGTTCCCTGAAGTCATGGACTACACACTGACTCTGAGTGCTCTCAACCACACTTATAGAGAACAAAATTCCCATGCTGTCAAATAAAGGTGCTGCAGACCCCTGCGCTGAACTTACCCAGGACGGTGAGGGGTGGTGATGCTGCTGCCAGATCCAGTAAGCTGCTCTGCACATTGCATCCTCCTCAACGTGCTGGCTGCCTCCAAACCCAAATTACAAAACTAGTTTCCTTGCTCCTTTCGTCAAGGGAAGGGCTCTGCCAAGCCAGAGGTGTTGGCTGGTACTTGGGTTGAACTTTCCCAGAATCATGTCTAGGTATGTGGGCTCTCTGAGTAAATACATATTCATACAGCTTTTTCTTGGTTTACTCCCCAATTTTTGGGGGGTTTTGGCTACATTTAAAATTAGTTTCATGTCCTGTGTACAGTCCAAGTTCACTGGTCTTCTTTAATATTATACTTGCCCTTACCATGGTGGTCACCATCCACACAAGAGATGGGAGGAAAAGGGGACTTCATGCAAGCTCAGCCTTTTCTTTTTTATTTTCCAGCTTGTTGAAGTATTAGCTAATTCTATCAGAGGAAGGCTGACCCTATCTCACACTAAAGCTACTAAAAATAAAAATATTTTTACTAAAAATAAAGAATTTTGGGTGTTGTGAATGGCAGCGAATGACATTTTATATAAGCATCTTAAATGTGCCAGTAGTATGTGGCCTCCAAACAAATCCATAGTTGTTGTTTACTGGGAGTTTTAAGTGCTATTATAACAATGGTAACTTGTACAGAAAGAATGAGTTAACTTCCTGGGACTGCAAGCAGAAAGTTCTTTTTCCTTTAGAGCAATTCTTGCTGCTGTTAAAGGTTTACCAAAAGGAAACTGCATTTTTCTCAGCACACTATTGTGATTGCTTCCCCAGCACCCACAACACCCTTAGTACTTTGTCATTATTTAGTAGACGTGAAAGAGCCCAGTCCATTTCCCATTAGAGTCAATAACTATCTTCCTTAATTAGCATTCGAGTTACCATCAGTCTCTTAATATTACTATCAATTAGGTGAAGCGTGGCAGTGCTCTGTTGTTTGAATTCTTCGAGGCGGGCTGGTTCGCAGAGGCCAGGCAGGAACCTGAGCAGAAGCCAGATCCCATGCACTTGGGTTGCATCCACTGCTGATCACAGGCTCTCTGAAATGCTACTGGAGGAGAAGGATGCTCTCTTGAAACAATAGACTCAGCACAGATGGTTTCATTGCGCTATTCCAATCAAATTAATAACTTGCGAGTGTCAGACATTTAATTGTATCTGAGAAATACAATAGGAAAGGGAGTCTTTCCTCTTTTTTCCCCTGTGCTGGATCACTAAGGGCTGTAGTGACCTTGGCATGCAGTGAACTTTCACCAAGAGCTGGGCTAAGACCCAGAAATTAAGCCATGCACATTTCTAAGCCCAATTACAGCACATGGGAGCAAATGATAACTGTCTCTAATGCTGCAGCTTGGAAAGCTGATGTATAATACTGCTGGTTTTACTCTGCTCTTGAGAATGCATCAAACGATTGATGTAGATGTTGAGGTACAAAGGGAGTTTGCAACGATTGATGTGTCATTATGACTCCTCCACAGTGCCCGGCAAGTGGGATGCAGGACGGTGCAATGCAGGTACTGGGGACTGCAGCTTGTGTTTGCTGTACAAGATTATTTATTCAGATTGGGATCACAAGTATTTGCAGTACTTCAGTCAAAAAAGAAGAAAAGAAAAAGTATGAATGTATTCTGATGAAGTTAAAGGCAGAACAAACCTGCTGACTGTACTAAGGTTTGCTGAAAATTAGCTTCTCAGCATATGGTGATATTTGCTAGCAAAACAGACTAGATGATCTAAACCAAAGCACATGGGGCTTCTATAAACCTCCTATGCCTTAGAACAGAAAATTGCTTAGCACTTTTCTTATCTTTACAATTTTCTCATAATATCCCTCCTCAATCTAATAGAGACTATTCTCTGGAAATACCTGTTTTAACCTGTGAAAACACAGGCTGCCACCTATTTTTCTCTGACCCCAAAGCCTGTGTTACATTGGCATTGTTTAAACTCCTGCCATTTTTTTTTATTTATTTATTTATTTATACTATTGCATTTCACAACAGCATGGTACATTTGGATTAATTCTGAATAGGGAAACGAAAGCAGACACATAAATCTGCTTTGTCCATAGTGGCCTCCTCTCTCCATTTCCCTCAGCTGAGTTGAGGGAAGACCCTCTTGACAAGTATAGCAGCTGCCCATGTGGAAAAGTGAACTTTTAATCTATGCTTTTCACTTGCTTGTTTTCTTTTCACAGATAAATGCATCTGGAAGGACTGCATCTACTGCCACACTGACAGAGGGTTTTCAAGGGCTGCCAGCAGATGGTCCATGGAGGTAAAATCAGCAACTCCAGACCAGAAAGAAACTATTAACATAGAGAATATATTAATATAGAGAACATATTAACAGACAGAATTATCTAAAGGAGATGGAGGGTGCCTGTGTTGCTTCTGAAGAAAACTCTCAGTCTTACTTATTAACCTTTTTGCTGCACATTGAAGGACAAGCTCCAGCCACCCCAGCACTGTCCAGTGTGAAACCACCAGTAAATATAGACAGAACCAGGACTTTCCCTGCAGGACAGAGGGCATAACCAGCCACAAAATATTAGCATGGTGCCCAGGCACCACTTCACCTGGACATTTAACCAGGACTGCCTGTCAAAGCAGGAGATGGGAATTTTGGTACAAGAAGGGGAGCAGCCTCTCCTCTCACCCTCACCTTTCTGCCATCTGCTTTATTCATTTATACTTCACAACAGATTTAATTTATCTAGATGTGCCAGCTCAATGAAACTTCTGTTTCTAAACTGCTGTGACAATCTCACCTCAGCTGCCTTTTGAAAATAGAAACAGCCATACAGCCATGGCCCATTTTGATTAGTATTTTAATGCTTTTTTTTGATTCTTTCTTCACATCACAGAAAACTTCAGAAGTTCACCTCAGCACCTGAAGTGCTCATTTCAATTTACATTAATTTCAGACACCACAAAGTGATTCCCTAATAGTTGAGAGTATTGTTAACACTTTTTTTATTTTTTAATCATAAAGAATGAAGAAAAAGGTCTAAAAGAAATCCATATATTATACATAATAACAATTCTCAGTAAGTGAATATCCTTAATGTCCCAATGAAAGTTCTAGCAATAAAATATATACAGTTCCCTCTTTGTCTGTTCATTCTTATTTCACACTTTTTATCTGCTGAGCTTTTCAATTTTATGAGCAAGATGAGAAAAATGAAATCTTGGTGCTTGATGCTCAGGAGCAGTCTCATTGAAGACAAGAGTTTCCTCTCTAACTTCAGGTAATCCACTTGCCTTTCACAGATAAGGTCGAAGAGCTGAAATCCTTGCCCTGAATAGGGGTTTCCAGTTATAACACAAGGTCTTGTGCAGAGTCTCCAGAGGAGAACTTCAAAGAGCGGTCACTTAAAAACCAAAATTGCAATACATATACTGACAAGAAGGCAGTAAATTTGTTGTTTGGAAAACTGAAAAATGGCTCTAACAGCAATGAGCTTATCCCTCTTGGAATGTGAATGAAGATTCATTCTCTGTCACACTGGGAAAGACTTAGCTTTGAAGTAACTGTTATAGTGATTTAAATTAACATATACATCACACAGAGTGAATCTTTTCCCTCTGATTGAGCCCACTCTGGGCACTTTTTACCACAATTTAATTGGCTGCCAATTAATGTAAAGTAGTCACGCATTTTTAAGGCTAGCATAGACACTTTCCCACATTAATCTGTTAGGCAGACAATAATTAGTCTGAGATACCTATCCTCACCAACCCCAGAGATAGTTTTGCCTATCAGATATGAGGCACTTGTTACTGAAAACCTAATTATAGCTTCATTTAAAATAACTGAGGAGCAATGTTTAATTAGTTACATACTTTATACTCTGGGCAACGGACTACATATGGACAGGGACGTGAGTAGTGCAAGTTATACATTTAGGTTTGCAAAACCTCCTTTCTTTTTTTTGGTTGGTTGGTTGGTTGTTCTTTTTCCTCTGGTATGAGGGGTTTTTATTGCTGCTCTTGTTGGTTCTTCTTTTGTGGTGGATTGCTTTTTTTTTTTGGTTTTGGTTTCCTCC